>BGPR01005114.1:65309-99177 GCA_013235015.1 Araneus ventricosus
TCTCGAAATAATAAAAGCAATAAAAATCATACAGATTTTTAATAATTTAGATAAATGAAAAAAGATGAGGCACAGGTAAAACAAATTTTCGATGAAGATAAACATCTTCAATTTAATAAAAACTGAAGTAAAATCAATGACTTTACAGGCTGCCATTCCAATACATAATAGGGATGAATTCCAGTTCGAACAAAGGTTTAATAAAATGCATTATTAAGATGTTTGAAAAGTTCGTATTTACTCTTTCGTTGATTTAATAATTAATAAACATAAAACCGATTTCTAATAACTGGTTTAAAGCAGTTCGAATTAGCAGAAGTCATTGCCATAATTAAAGGCGAGATAAGCAAAACTAACTTGGCAACATAATCGCTTGAAAAACAGACGTCATAAATTTCCTAACAAATCAAATAGATAGGGTCAATATTCCACAAGAAACGCCGGTATCGAGTATGAGTGTAGCGAGAATACCCTAAGAAAAAAATTCCCATACTAAGGTGCACAAATAAAATAACGATAAGAAAATATTATCGAAAACCTTCCTTTTGAACTTCATGAGTCAACGACATACAAAAAAGAATAAAAAAATGAGATGGATGAAATGAAAACGATAGAGAAAACGTGGAACTGAAAGGAAATCAACCGATTAAACATTGCCTCAACCAGATAAGGCGAAGTCTAAAGTCGTCTGAACCATCCGTCACAGAGAATTCTTTCACTCAAGAACAAATTATGACACGGAATTGTTGCAACGGTTCCACCATGCGGATGTGCTGTGTTCTAGACGAAAAGCTCTACAAAGGAAAAGCACGACCGGAAGCGAAACCTAAGGTAAGTTATTCTCCATCTTTCTTTTTCAAAAATGCCAACCATAAAAAAAGATGCAATCTAATTTCTCAGCACGTATTCTTTGCTCATTGATATTCTACGAAGAAACTTACTGATTAACTATCAGGGTTTTTTTCATTATTGGTTTCGCACGGCTGTCAATATTAATTACCTCGCTTTCTTTTAATAAGAGCTTTAAATGAATAACCAGTACTCTGCTTACATCTAAAAATATATTAGTTAATTATATATAAAAAAAAATATTAGTTCAATGATTAATACAATATCTGACGGTGACAGTTTGCTGTAGACTTTTGTTCTAGTTTCAGATGCTCCACAGAGCAAAGGATACCGATTTATAACGTTTACAATATCTAGCAGTATCTTTTGTTACATCAGAAGCACGATTCAGTCCACGCCTGAAGCATAGCCTTCTACTGACTGAATAGAATTGATAGTTTAGGCCTGGATCGGACTGCCATCCAAGATGAAATATTTTTATTTTCACAATGTATAATTTGTTTTTAAAAACTTTCTATGAATATGGCAATTTCTTTAAACTACAGTTTTGTAAGTTTTTTCGTCTTAATATCAGAAACTATGTTCGAACAAAAATATCTTTTTCGTGCAAAAGTAGTAAAATATGGTTATTAAATTCTTGACACATTAATAATTTGCTTTGATGAAAAAATTCAATATCAATATTTTATTAAGTTATTAGAAAAATGAGGCTGTCCATGCTGCTTAAAGTTCATTTTAATAAAATATTTAGGAATCAATTTTAGAATTATCTCAGCCTCAGATTGTGGGTCGAGTAGAAAAATATTGGGTCACAAAATTTTCTCACAAGGTCTTCTTACTAAAATGGGGTAGCGAAAGTATTTTCCACTCAAAAGTCGGAAAAAGTTTCAGAAGCCAAACAATATTTCAAAATAAAGTTCATTTTAAAAAAATAATTTAGAAATTTTATTCATTCAAATTAAATTCCCATTACCAAATACATTCTTTATGAATAATTCTGAAACTTTTCGACTTGCAACCTATTTTTGAATGGAAAACCCACTAGTACTCTCCGAATGACATACATATTTCGGAAAACATTCCTACCCCCCCCCCCCATCAGTAAAATTGGTATATATTTTTTAAAAAACTTCTTGATATCGTTAGAAAATGCAAAACACTTGAATGCAAGTACGGTACACATTTTAATAAACGCAATGGCTGCGATTTTATTTTTCTCAGACACCGAGCTAAACTATTTTTCAAACACAACAGCAATAATTAAAAGAATTCATATAATATGTCTACTTAATAGACAATTATATTCCTCGATCGTGCACAATAAACAGCAATCAAATGCAGTGCAATTAAAATTCCGTTAATTATAAACTAATTACATTTTTCCGATGACATGCTATTCATATTTATACATCAATCTAATTAGTTTCAATACAACAATAAATATTAAATTTCTCTTGTATACCACGATTTCTCATCAAAAGAATAATTCAGATGTTCTCTAGAGACCACGAACACTATGCGCAATAATCAGTTTCGAAATACCTTCGATATTCATCTAGATATTTATACGAAATGATATCGAAATCATATATACGTTCAATTTCTCGTTAAGAGTGATGATACGACTTCGGTGAACTAGTGAAAACGTTACAAAAATTTTAGCAGGTGTATACATATTGGTACAGTAATAGCAAGTTTCACTAACACGCGTCAATACAGTTTTTGAAAGATGGTAGTCGCCTCAAGTAAAAAGGTTTGTTATGAAGTAAGCGATGGATTTGAAGTAAATAAATATATTTTCCCATAAATTTTAATTGTATCGCTCAATGCGAACAAAAACATAAAAACCCGTGATGTTTCACAAAACAGTCTCTCTGATCGTCTTGAACTTTAAGAGAACTTTATTATTATAATTCACTGTTTTGTATATTCTACGTCAATGCCCAGTTTTTCAAAATTCGTTAATTTTTACTTATATAAGAATAATAAGATTTTTTTATTTCTAAATCTCGCAATTTATTACTGCGTTTGTATAAAGACACGGGCAAAATAAGGCTAATAAAATTAACATTTGAAACTAACACAATTAATTGTTCAGTTGAATTTATGAGGAATCTTTTTTTGTTTTAGGGCATTTACTTTTGGGGAAAAAAGGGATTAAAATTAGTTATGCGAATATTTAAAGAATCCATATTACACATTCGCAACATGACTGAAAGAAAGATGTCCTTTCAATCATGTTGCGAATTCCTTTCCGACACCGATATTGTCACCGATGTCCAAGCGGAAAAAATTTATGTGAACAGTCCATGGAATCTCTTCAGGTTACGCCACAGTCACGTGACAAACGTAATTGTGAAAAGATCTATTACAGTTCTTACGCTCAGCTGTGACGTCAAGCCCTCGTCTCCAGTAAGATTAGCAACGGATTTCAAAACCAAGTCGGTGCGGCGCACTTGACTCATCACGTTAGCATGAATTATCCGCATTACGACGATTCTGTCTGACCCACTTAGATTTCAAAAATATTAATGTCCCTAAAATGGGCAAAGCTTCTCCATGTTTTATAAATTCGTCGTTTTCACAACATAATGAAAAACAGATAACTTGCACCGACTACATTCAGAAGCAAACTGAATGTACTACTCTCCCAAGGTTACGTAGTACTCATCACTCAAGCAAATAAAACAGACACGTGATGATTCATATCATGCCGTACGTGACATCGGGAAAGATTTCAACATTCTCCCCATACCTGTGAAAATACATTACATTCCTTAGTTTTCCCCAAAGGTCAGCGATTTAGAAAAGACGAGATTGGACGGAAGCAAGTATCTATTAGTAAACTAATAAAATCTAACCTGCCATTATTCGGATTGCGTTCCATATTTTGCTTATAATCGAAAATTCGTATTACAAAAAACTTTTATATAAAGTCCTCTTAATATAAAAATTAGGCTGCAAATTTTTGCCTCTCCTTTCCCCTTGTACTGTTATAGATGGATAGTATCGATAAATCCACTCTAAAAGATGGCATTCTGAATACCATCTCGCTGGATTTTCCCGCGTTCTTTTTATTAAGGTCGTTGATATATAATAATAATTCTACACCATGATGATTCTATGAAATCTTTTGCTCTAATTCATAAAATTCTACCTTCTCATTTAGATATTTTGTTCAACTGCAAAATGTCACATATTTTGGAAGATGCTTCTGAGTTCATACTTTTAGACTGCATTACAAAAAGTATGCCTCCTGGTCTTACAATTAATATAATTCCGAATTTTTGTAAATAGAAAGTTTAGCACGTCTTCTATTACTGAATGACGTTCATTGCGTTAATTAAATGAAATAATCACGAATATGTAATTATGCTATAAAGTTAAATTTTCTTAATAAGGTGTAAATTTTAGTTCGCATAATTTACTTATCTATTTCGAACCATTTGAAACGCAAGTCTATAATTTACTCTTTTTTTTTGCCTTCAAAAGTCAATCTAAAGAACATCTGACGGAAATTAATTAGTCCTTTATTTATTATTAATAAGTTACACATGCGACTATAAGTAATATGCTTCGCGAAAGGAAAGGGAGAAAAACTAATAGACAATATAAATGGAATACGATGGTAATGACAGTTAACAGATTTAAAGAAATAAGTATTTTATTATCTTTTCTTTCTTTTTATCTTTCACTTGCTAGATACAGGCTACTTTGTAGTTAACTTTTACCTCCTTTCCATTTGTCAATTTAAGATATTAAAAAGGTGCATGCCAACAATAGTCATGCCCTATTTTGTCAAGGCTTGCAAATGATGGGCCCTGCGGCCTCAATGGGCTGCGCATCACTCGTTTAACATATCATCCGCCATGCACGAATTATTAAACATCCATTCAATTCGGCAGCAATTTCCCCCCTTCGAAACGTCCCTTTCCACATCCGTTAGAAGAATACAGTGTCAGTATCTCACCACAAGAGCCTCAATTGACTGAAGAAGCCTACAGTGGTTTACCCCGGCGAAATGCATTCATTTAGAGCTGACGAGTCATCACTTGAATACAATTAATATTAGACGAAAGCATAATATCAGATACAGGAAGGCTGAAAGAACAGTTCAAGAAAAGCTACGAATGCAAAAGAACACTCAATAGAAACGTCAAGAATACGGCATTTGTTTTGGCCACTCATTTTGAATATATGAGTTGAAGACACTGTTGAAGCTTTTTTTATGAGGCTTAGTTCTTTCAATCCGAGTCAGCACAGTCTTCTCGATTAAGGCGATCTGTGATCCTGCACTTGTCAACCACAGTTTTTGTTGCTGTTGTTTTTTAAAAAAGGGGGGAATTCCAACCATATAAATACGATACTGACATCCAGACACAACGCAATGGAACAGTCTACTTCCCTCCCCCTTCTTCAGCTAGAAGAAACACCGGAAGTGACATGAAAACATCTTAATTACGTGGAGAATTCGAGTAACGTCTACCGTCGATCTTCCTTTCCATTAAAAACTTAAGAGTTCACTGGACTGACTCACCAATCGAGTTACCACCGTGACTTTTCGAATCTAGTCGAGTCGAACGTAACTGGATTAGGTTACCAAGGGATGAGGGAATCCTCGTTTTCTTGAAAACAAAACTCCCGAAATGAATTATTATGCACTCGACCGGTTTGAGATACAATTTACGGAGAGGAAAACGAGATCAGGAGAAAGAAAAAAATCTGCAAACTTCTGTAGAATATTCTTCCAGTTATTTGGAATACATTAAGTTGATCGCACAAGGTCAAGTAAAAAATTACTAGTATCCAACGTGTTTTAGCAGGACGAGCAAGTTTTACGGAACAGCGGGGCTTCGCTGCACAAACTAGGCGACTGCAGTGAACGCAGTTTTACAGGGTTGACGAGCATATTGCGAAATTGCCCAATGTTTTAGAAAATACACGTTTTGTAGATTTATTTTACTCAACAAGAATAATATAGTAGAGCACACTGGTCACTAATCAATCTGCAGATTTTATTGACCAGAAACAAGAGTCAATTTTGAATTGCCTGGTATTGCGTAAATTCATCTACTTTTAGAATTAAGCAAAGCAATTAAAAAACATTTAACGCATAGATGCAAACAACTTTCTTTTGTTATCTCAATAACAAATAATTTGTCCACAGAGAGATAAACAGCGTTCTCTTTTCTTCAGTGCGCATCTAATACTGCCCTTTTGCTTTGCAGAAAACGCACTTGAGGCAAGAATGCAACTTTTTTTGGAAAATGCATCAACTTTGAATGCGATCGCATTTTGTTTATTACAAGTATCCTAATTATGAAGATTCATTTTTATTACACAAATTTTGATAGATACAAGACAGAAATGATAAAAGGTTTTCAGAAGCTGAACACGGATATACCCCTACAAAGAGTTAATGCAGAATCGAACACGTCCAATAGTACTTTTTGCAGGGTTCATACTGTATATATGATAGTAAAATTCAGGAGTTTCTGAGGATTTTTTCAGGAGTACAGTACAGAAAATTCAGGAGATAACGTGGAAAAAAAATCAATTGTAGGGGAGAAGGGGGTAGTGTGGACAATTTTTATAAAATTGGCAAAAAAGTATACTAAATATCAAATCTCCCATCTTTCCCAATTGCGGTGACTCGGAACATGAGTGGTAGACTCTTTCGGCGCTAAGTAATCCGGATTCCAGCGACTTTCTATCAATAAGGAAAAATGAAAACGTCATATTTTTATGTTTTATCATAATTTTATCTTTTGCTCTTCAATTGTAATTTTTCAGAGATAAAAAGGAATATGAAGATAAAAAACACAATTTTCAGGAGTTTTCTGGGCCCTTAGAAAAAAAAAGCAAAATTCAGGAGTTTTTCAGGAATTTCAGAAGGAGTATGAACCCTGTTTTTGTATCATGAATTTTTTCAAAAGTATGTTCAAAGCTTTCGTATTATTCTCATTTGAAAGAGCTTGTGCTGAAATCTTGTTTGAAGTTTTTTAGTGCAACCTGAAAATTAGAGGTTAACTTCACCAGCTAAATTTCTCAGGTTTTCACAAGGTCCCTTTTTAATACTCAGGTGCAACGGCATTAAAAGAACATCCAAGTCGGGCAAGCTTTTGTCATTTCAGACATATAAACTCCAAGAAAAAAATTACTTTATTTGAAATCAAAAAACACCTTTTGCAAAAGAAGTATTTTGATTACAGCTAATTTTACCACTAGGTGAAAAAAAGATGATTGAAAAATTTCACACTTTCATAAAGTTGGAAATACGAACTTCCGTACGCGGATTCCATTGCAAGTCAGCATTAAAAAAACCAATATACGGTCGTTGGCACAAACTGATCTTGAATCTGAATACTCATCAGTAAAAATTACCTGTGCATACACAAGAGGGGTCTCTAAAAATAAAAAGTGCTACACCATCAGCAAAGAACTCGAATCCGCGAGACAGATGCCCTGCCAATCCTGCAAATAGATTGACACGGTTCTAATTCCCCGTCTCTCTCCTTATCCTCCGAGCCGCATGTGCGAAATAGCCTGCTGTGAGCATCAAAATTCCAGACCTTCCGACTAATTACTGGCTTTGAGAAACCAGGTACCGTTCGCATTAAAAAAAAAAAAAGTTAACATTTATTTTCACACGCGATTTTTACTTTTTTTTTTCTCCAATTAATGAGACAAGAGTACTGTCGGTTTATATATTTCTAAATTTTTTGATCAGCATGGTAACAGATTAACATGGATATCATTTTGTTATGCTCATAATATTTACTTTTACTATTCTTTTAAGCCATTTCCATCTAAAAGAAATGTTAGCATTTCTATTACTCTAAAGTGAATTTTTCATATTTATATGTCCAGAAAAATCATACAATAAATACGCTATTCAAATTCATTTAGTAAAATTTTTTCAGGCTTATAAGGTAATTACGTTCTGTGAAAATGGGCAAATCAATTTGGTTCGCTAAAAAATTTCCCCTTCATTAATTTATCTATGTTGATACTAATGTTTTGGGGGGAACATTTAAAAATTTAAAATAATTTTAGGAAACTGTATTTGAATAGTATTATGATTTCTTTATGAAACTTCAAGGAAATTTCATTAAAATGCTTCTAGTTGAGAAAAAAAAAATGCGACTAAGAAAGCCATTTGAGTTTTTAAATATGAAAAAAATATCAAATCTGAATCAAATGCAATAGTCAACACCTTCTACAGTTTCAAGAAATTTTGAAACCATTCAAAATAATTGAAAAAATATTAACTTTAGGAGCTTAAAAATTTTCTTAAACGTTCTATTTCTTAGAACTCGCACGTTTAAAATTTTGCCAAATTGCATCCCTGAATCCCATCCACCCCCCACCCCTCTAGATACATTTTTCTTTCATTTGCCGGATCAATTGAAGTTGAAAGGCACCATTTACATGCAGCTACCCCGTATAAAGTGGGAAAAAAAATAATAACCAAATCGTATTTGAGCAGAGACCAGACTTATTGACACGTAAATGCGGGAGTCGGCTTTTAGCACAATTCCTGCTTTCTAGACTTGTTTTTGCACCACTTTCTGGAAACGCAGCACAGGTAGCAATGTCACGCGAATATGTCGAAGTCGACGAACGAATTGCCTCAGCTTCGCGTTTTCCGCTGAAAAAGAGTAACTCAAGCGACTCTTTTTGTTTCCCTTGTTGGCCTCTGAATGTTTAGAATTGGGCATTGTGTTCACCGATAACAAAAATCGGTTATAAGAACTATCTTTTATAATTCCATACCCATTTTTTGCAGGATACAAAACATAGATACAGTAGAACTCCGCTAATCCGAACTAATTGGGACCGGTGCCTGTTCGGATTGATTACAAAAAATTCGGATTACCTGAAATCCCGATAAAAATAGAAAAGAAAAAGATGTGCGCTAAAAGAAAAATGCAAGTTATAAGTACTCAGTACTACTATCTCTTGAATTTTTTTATTCAAAAGCAACAGAAAGAGAATATGTCTCCCCTTTTCATTATAATAATGGATGTGCTCCTGTATGAAGTGACCTTATCTTACGGCGAATTGCATTAGTTTCTTCAATGTGTACAAAATCACGCATGCTGAAAAAGTACTTTGTCTTTAGTATGTATATTTAAATCTTTTCAATTACATATAATTTTCGAAAATAAAATCGGTTCGGATTAACTGGAATTTCGGATTAGCGGGAGTACTATACTGTATCTTCCTTTTTTTAAAAAATTACTGGTTAAACCAAATATCAAAATATTTATAATTTTTAATTCAATCCTCATAATTTTTGCCTAACATGTAAAAACACTTTTATTAAAGTACCAATAGAGAGAAAAGAAAAAAAAACTTTTTCTTTCTCACAAGTTACGCAATAGCAGAACTTTTAACTTTGAAATAAACGAACGGACTAAAAGACACAGAACAAAAAATTCCCAACACACTTTACAGAAGAAAAAATCATCTTCATCATAAGCGCTTTAGTAAAATACAAAACCTCCCCCCCCCCCCGAATGCGAGATGATGACCCTCATTATCTATTCCTCTTATTCCAATTCCACCTGCTAATCGGAAGACCCGCTGACCCAATTCTTCCACCCGAAGCAGACGACTAGCATTTTTATTTCGGGCCCTTCGAACACGAACTGCCGCGAGCAGCTGAAACAACAATAGTCTCCTTTCAGAACACGGGAGAGGTTTAAAATTAGTGGCAACGATTCATTCGCACTTGAAAGGTGATCAACTGAACTAGATTTTTTGTTTTCAAATTTGTGTTGTTTGTTCTCAGCTTTTGTGTGTTAATACTCGTTTTTCATAAAAACGTACTTCGTGTCTTTTTTCTCCTCTCAAAATAAACACTTAAGAGCCAGGCGACACGCGCACATTTGGATTTGGAACAAGAGGATATCGGATAACGTTGCTGTATAGGAACTACCAGTAAACAATCCAAACAAAAGGGAAAAAAACATTGGCTGTGTAAATTCAAAATTTTGGTTTTGTAATCAAAATTTTCTGGGTTTCTCTTAAGAGCGGAAACGTGGTTTCTGCCGTAAAATTTGCCAATGACTGCTTTACTAATAACAGAAGAAAAACGATTAGCTGTTTTCGCAATATAAGTCAGTCATGGTTTGAAATTTCAGAACAATTTATTCACACTCGATTTCAATTAATAACCAGAGTGATGCAATATTAATTAAATAAACAGGGCAATTAAAAAAACTGATATGTTTGGAAACGACATGTCACTAATTTATAATGAGAATGTAATTAGTCTCAATATTTAAAATCTGATAGTCCAAGTTTCCATAATGAAAATAAGTTATATAACCGACGATCGATAGTTCGGTCCTTTTCGGAAAATAATTTTACGGAATTTTCGACGCCAAGATGAAAAGTTGAAAGTCTGAAGTACTGAATCATGCTAAAAAAATGAACTTGCATCAAATATCTACAAGAGCAACAGTACATTTTTTTTTTATGTACGATCCATCAACAGATTAAAGAAATGCTAAGCAGCTTTCATTTAATACAGATTAATTTATTAATATGTCATGCTATGATGTTTATTACACCAAACAGCCAGAAAATTTCTTCTTTCTCTTCAATAAATACATTTCATCATTTCACCTCGGGAAGAAAAATATCCTCAGGACTGACCATCAGGAATTCTCATTTCCATAATCCAAGACACACACCAACAAATATCCATTCCACTACCAACTCGACAAATTTCTGAAACCATATCACGTAACATCCGTTACAGTAAACTGAGAAAATTGCACCGAATCCGCATCGAACATTATTGTTCGAAGAGAAGAAAAAAATTCATGAACAGTAGAACGCGATTTCGATCTGGATGCAAGAAAAGAGAAACATTAAAAATCATAACACCACATCCCTTTCCAAATGATCACACAGTTCAGCGCACTTGCTCATCATTGTGACCTTGAACATAGTAGGGTGCTCCTTCCTTTTTCCAAGTGAAGACGGGACATGAAAGTGCACGAAATGAAGGCCTATTAAAATTTTGTGGAGCATGACAAATTGGCGAAGGGGAATTTCGAATCGCCGTAGTTCCGTTTTCCGCGGAGAAAATTGCATAAGATGTTGCCAATTCAGAAACAAAGTAAACAACGTCGATAAACAATAACTTATTTCATTTTTGTCATTAATTAAAGAAAAATTAACTACAACCAGACGATAGCATAAAATTCTCTAAAATAACCAACAATACGAATTCCTAACACAGTATTATGGCGCCAATAAAATTGATCAATGTTATGAATTCTTTCAGTCCTCCAATAAAAACGCAGAAAAAAAGTAAAGAATTTGAAATCTAATAAGTAATGCAAAGAATCTCTGTACAAATATCTGGAATTATGCGGTCTTTAACAATTTATTCGAATGTAAAAAAAAAAAAACTAAAGGCCAAAATCAACCAACGAAAGTCGCCTTAAATTGTAGATTAAATACTTGTTTTAACCCATTTCTGAAAATCGGTAAAATAAAGTTTTGCTTATCTTGCATTCTTTCAAATAAATCGAAATGGATTTCTCAAGAAAAAAAACGAGCAAAAAATATCTTCCTCTTATGATGCATCTTTCTGTAACTATAGCAAAGTAGATAAATATATTCTGATGCTTCTTTAATTTAAAAACAATACTATTGACGCTTTTATTAGTGTCTTAATTTAGCTATTACAATGAACAGCAATTTTGATACATTAAAGCTTGTAAAAAAAAAAAAAACATCATGTTACATACCCTACACAATAGTCAATCTTCAATGAGTGAAATTCAATTATAAATATTTAGTATCGCCCCTCCGATTGGAATTTGGTCATTATGGCTGCTAAAATACATGTTAATTAAGCAGGTATTTAAAAGATGTTCCTGTCACAGGGTTCTTTTTTCACAAGTCTGTTTTTTAGATGTTTTAACAATTTAGAATTTTCTGCTAAGAATCTGGAAGAGTTTTGCCACATAATATAAGGAATTTTTTTTTTCTTTTTACTGCTGTCAAAATATATTGCAATTCTCTTTAAAACAAAATACACCTTAAAAAGTATTTCAGGACTCGGACTCTATCCCCCCCCCCCCAATTGCAATGCCCAAGTTCTTTATCAAAAAAATCCTTATATGCTGGTTTTAGAAGGTAGAAAACTCAAAAAAATTCTTTAGAAACGTTTTGTAACACGCACTTCCCTAAATTTATGATATCGTCATCATTCAAGCAGAAGTCACCAAGTCCAAAACTACAGTTCCGAGATAAAGTCAACTTAAACTTAATTTTGAATCATTACGATAAATAGTACAAATTATTTTACAGACTTCTAGCTCCTACAGGTGGTTTAGTGATGTTTAGATTCCAGGCTTATAACACTAAATAATTAATTGGAAATTCTAATCGACTGCAGAATCCATTGAAAATTTATTGAGGATTTAATGACTTTTGATTGAACGACGATGATATGAATATATTTGTTGTTGGCACATACACCAATACTCTCAGTTACTTTGAGATAATCCCCGCCTTTCACAAAATTCTGCTTAACATGAAACAAATTTCTGGTCCAATAATGATTAGAGGTACAAATGTTATGGTGTATGCTTAATGCTAATTCTTACTCAAGGGATCATTTAACAAAATAACTTTTCGAATGAATGGTAAAAACCGAAAACCATGCAATTCTTTACATAAACAAGAATGGATTCCCTATTGGTTTTTAAATGAAGCACATATATATCTATCACATATTGTCCAAAATTTATATCTTTCCCAGGAAGAAGATTAATATTCAGAAAACAATAATTAAGGATGTTTTGTTGAGTATAAGAATATTCTTATTTTACAAGTTTGAAATAATAAAAGTGTATATTAATTGTCAATATAAGATTTTGTAATACAACAAGAATGTCAACTCTTTCCTTACAAGTGGTTTCATTCAAACGTTCTTCATAATAAATCAACTCAACCAGTTAGATAAAACAAAATTCTAACAATAAGAAATAATTAAAGTTGCCCCTTGATCTTCATACTAATAATTGCATCTACATAATACTTTTATTCATAAGATGCATTTAGGTCAGGAAGCATTATTTAGATACAATTATAGCAAAACTGTATCTAAAACGAAAAAGGAGGATGATTAATGCAAGTACGGTACAACCTCGATTAACCGAACTAAAGTAGACGGAGCCGTTTCGAATAAGGATTTTTTCAGTTAAGCCAAGAACATCCATTACTACATTGGGCTACACTTATGTTCTTTATTAAAGTTAACCCTCTGTCGGGAACATAATTCACACTGGCGAGTTAAGGCACAATGCAACAGACAAGCCCAGGTAAACAATGTCGTAATTAAAATTGTTAATAACCATTGATTTTAATTTTAACATTCTAAAATTTAATCACTGACTTTCTTGGGCAAGCTTAAAAGAAAGAGTGGGGATATCGTTGCAAAAAAATCTCACTTTCGAGATTATTTCCATGTAGTATAGCACTGGTTTTTGGATTTGCGATTTCAGAGGCACTTCAGATAGCCCGGGTTTCGGTTAACTCGAGTTCAGTTAACTGGAGTTTTACTCTATATGCTTTATGCCTCAAAGGGATCAATTTAAATTCTTCCCATGGTATTTTTCATCAAAATGCATTATTCCGTTAAAAATACGAAGATTACCTGAAAATGAAAAAAATTTTAAACAACCTACCTTTCGCTGTTGTTTCTCCCATGCTGGATCGAGTAACCCCTCTCGCTCCCACTCCTCCTCCTGCTCCATGTAACCACCATCCGACATCATCATTGTGAACCGCTCTCTGCAGAAAACCAAGCATTTATTTTCTCCATTTCAATAACATGGATACAAGAAAAGGATAAATGATGATCCGACTTCATGAGAGCTAGTCAGATGAAATTAAAGTAATTTTAAAATAACTTAGATCCAAAAAAAAAAACAAGTAAGAAAGATCCTGGCTAATATTCCACAGCTAGATAAAAATTCGTGTCAGCTAGTTAAGTGCAAACTAGTATCATTTCCTATGCTAGCATCTTGAAGTTTAGTTTCCTTTCTGTGCGTGTTTTTCCATATTTTCATGCAAAATATCCATATAATGCGTTCTAATACAATAATTCTATACAATAATTCTAATACAATAATTTGTACAACTTGTACAAATGAGTAAGATCAAGATTTATTATACATCAAAATTTATGACCTTTAAAATTTCAAAATTTCTGAAAAAAATTCTTTACCAAATAATACTAATAATAAATCACATTTGAGAAAGTAACTAATTTTTAAAGCGTGTCACTGCTCTAGTCCAAACTAAAAGAAAAAGAAATAAAAAAGAAACGGAATTCAACCAGAGAAATTTTAAATTATTAAATACATACAGAGCAAGAAATCAAACAATTCACTAAATACTTCCCTTCATAAAAAGACAATTTAAGAAAAAAAAAATTGTGGGATATGAAATCGCCCATTATAATTAAAATACTTCAACAGTAACTAATAATTTATTAAATAAAATTTCAATTTATGACAGATTATTAATTTTTGGAATTACTTTATACATTTTATGCTTCATTTTCTGAAATGAAGCATAAAATGCACAGGAAAACTTTAAGGAAAAAAAGAATGAGTTTCAAGGGCGAATCTTTACTTCCTGGTTTAATTATTTCATCAGAAAGGTATGGGGCTTTTCATACCTATAATAACCTTTTATACATATAAAATATTGCTATATATTTCTTTTTGTTCTTAATTATACAAGGTTTTAATTGCACATTAAATTTAATCTTCGGCATCAAATTTTATTTTAAAGGCAAATTATTTCAAAAATGGGCATTTTTATAACAAACCAGTCTATTATAATCATAGCAGAATGACGTATCAACTGCTTTCCTTTGCAAATGTCATTTACTTTGCCAATTTTAAGTATTTAAATACTTTTTTTTTTTTTTAAAGCTCAAACTGTTTAAAAATTTTTACTTCATTTACTTAATTCTTTGATCTGTATTGCTATAACTAGAATACCTAAATAAAATATAATTATATTGCTAAACATTTGTCAATTTACCATTATTTAAAAGCATTATTCACTACTTTCAGACAGAAAGTCAGAAAATTCCAATTTTTGGAAATAATGCACAACAAAAATCATTGATGCACATAACTCAAAGCTAGGCGATTTTGAAAGTCAAGTCATTTTGCGTAAACAACATGAGGCAGTTCATTCAATAAAATTATAAATAATGCAGTTATTAATAAAAAAAGATTTCATTTCTGTCTGGTTTGCAGCAAACAGCTGGCACGTCCCTTGCGATGAAAAATTAAGGTTTTGCCTTTTGTTTTCTTTCTTTTTTAAATCTAAATGTTTATGTTCTGTTGTGAAATACTTCCCTATTCTTATTATGATAAATATTACATGTATTAGTGAAATATATATTTAAAAATTTCCATCAGTCAGATTCACAATTATACAGATGATAAAATTATAATGCATTTAGATAAGTTCCTTGGAATTTTATCAAACAGGAGTCAAATATTAAAAAAAAAGATTTACGTTCAGTTTCCTTCTATCCTTGCAAGAAGTATTTTTTTAATGCTGTTGTATTACATTTTACAAGCAGTAATTTCTGTGTACCTAGGTATTTTAAGAAACGGCTATCATATATCACATATTCAGGATTCTTTCTTTGCTAAAAATAATTCCTAGTTTTACAACCTGTCACCTTCAAACACTTGTATGCAAATACTTTATATAATAAAAATTCCTCAATGATTTAAATAAAAGCCATACTGCTTGTTGATTTTAATAAATTTTATAGTAAGACATTTATATACCTGAATAATATATATTTATACACAGAGAATAAGAGTTATGTATGTTAGTTACTACCAAAAAAAAAGAAAGCATTAAATTTTAGTTAAGGAAATACTCTAAATAAAAAAAATGAAATACGGTAGCATTAAATTTTTATATTGGATGCACTCCTAAAAGATATCTAAATTAACTCGTAAAAATGCCTTATAAATGAAAAACAAAAGAGATTAATTAAAGTACGATATACTGTTGAAACACATAATCTATATTGAAAAAATCCCGAGTTTCTTCCATTATAAATCTAACTGAATAGTTTTCATTATAAAAAAAAAACTTATGTACACTAACTACATTAATAATTATAAACTATGAGATAGTAGCATCATCGAGTTAAAAATTAATATCCTAATTATCTTATGTTAATTTGAATTAACAGGGATTCACGATATATTTATATTACCATAATAGAAATTTAATGAGTAAAAAACATGTTTATATAATCTACATTTATACTTAAAAACCTCCTTGTTTCATAAACATTGCAATCTAGAGTTACATTTAATGATTAAGTTAAAAAAAGCCTTATCTCAGCTTAGATGCCCATGCAAGGGTTTGGAAACAGCCACAGAAGAAATTTTATTGCACACAGAGAAATAGTCGAAAATTCATCTATGTATACTTATATGGTTTATAGAACTTTGTATTTAATATTTTATAAATAAACAACCTTCTTCACAATTCCAAAATAAAAAAAAAAACAGCTTCTTTAAGAAATGATGCAATATACCTATTATTCCTATACTATGGATGGATTATTCCTATATTACACAATCGGCACTTAATAAAATCTTTGCAAATAGAAAACTGCATATACATACTAAAAGTACATAATTCAAAATAAATTAGAGAAAGAAATAAGGTTATCAGAAGGAAGAAAATTAGGTTTTTAACATTTTTTTTAAATGCATCAACTACGTTTATACATAAATATCAAGTATATTAATATATAAATTAGTAGTATAAAGTATCATTTGAATTAAATTTCAATTTCATAAAAATAAATCAAAATTTTCATCGAATTCGTTCATTTCTGCAGTAATTTAGATTAAGCACTTAGAATAAGAATAAAAAAAATTAAAGATAGAATCAAAAATTCAGTCAATAAATGTTTGTATTTTGCTTCAATACATCTCTGAGGCCAAATGTAATTGGTGATCTATCATAACACAAATGCTAATTCTATTGGTACATTGTTTTTTCCTTGCATTTATGAAATATTGAGGGTACTAAAATAAAATGAATACTTAATTTAACACATTAAATGCCATTTGTATCTAAATGAATACAAATGCAATATGTTTCTGCATATGGTAATGCTCAATGTGTTAAGAAGTAGAATTGTATTCTTAAATAGTAATACCACTTTTTTGCAAACTAATATTAAAATGAACCACAATAAAGAGAATGCAGGAAAATTTCAAGATTCTTTTTCTGAAAGAGAGGGATGCTTCATTAAAAAATATATACTTAAAGATTTAAAAATCTCTAATTAGCTTACCAGAACTTCATGTCAATGAACTAAAACTTAAAACAAAAAGTTCATTTATGATGACCTAAGCAAATAGCACTGAATATCATACAAAGTTAGATGCCAAGAGCTAAACTTAGTACTTTATCATGACCTTCAAGAAGTCAGGAGATTCAAATTTAGAATACATCTTAAATTAGAAACAGAAATTTAAACTTTTTTTAAAAATATGTCTGACTGATGTAAACTTATTCATCATCTTATTAGTTTATTTATAAACTCTGAAAATTTACAGATTTAAATAATTGATTGAGTTACTTCATAAAATTCGATTCCTTCCAAACCTTAGCAAGATCTGCTTTTAAATTTTGTCTCATTCAGATTTTAAAATAAAGACTAACAAGAACTTCACTAAAATACACAATGCTTATTTTAAAACAAAACTAAAAATGCACTCCACAATGGATAACAGTATCACCCACATAGCAATAGACATAAGAAAACAAACCACAAGAATTTTCAGAAAGATTTGATGATAAGCTTCGTAAAAATTACAACACAAAAACAGTCTCTTAGAGGTTAAAATATCACTTGCTAGCGATCCAAATAAAGAAATTTCAGCCGGCAAACACGGACTGTGAAATTCAATCGGTGCAAAAAGGCTGCTAATGTAAACACAAGTTTAAAAAGTACTTAAAAACCTTCAGCGTGGAATACCATTTCCCTCGTTTTGCGTCTATATTTCAAAAATCACACAATTTTTACTTACCAGGACAAAACTATGGGTAATCCAAAACGCTACTTAAAACTTAAATAATAATCCACACTTATTTAAGACGTGCACACCTGTCAAAATTCGACAAACACATATAACATAACAACATGGAGCATTAAATCGCTGCTTTAAAGTAACTGTGTGATTATTTCGAAAATAAATTATCGATATCGCAGAAGCAATAATGCAAGAACAGCTTGATCATAAATGTGTAAGCAAATAATTCATAAACACTACCTCTAGCCAATTTCACGTTCGCAGGCCCACGAAGGAAAAGACCGACACCACTCTACAAGAAATACAAGCCTCACCCACATAACTCTTGAATCGACCAACCACAACAAAGAGATTCACATGACGTCACAAGTGCGCGAAAAGGGTCTTTTGGTGAGCTGCCGCCATCTTGTAGAGAAATTCGAAACGAGCTTTTACACTTCGGTTACGGTTTAGGGAGTTGGAAGAGAGGTGAAGTAATTCACCTGACTTGTCTACAGGAGGGAAGGATCGGAAACTTTCGGTTTTGTTACGTAAAGGAGGGAAATTTTAACCAAACGCTGAAAGTCAAAACTTCAGAATGAAATTTCGAAAATCACGCGCATTTTATGGTTTTCCTGTTAGGCAAATTTTGAAAATTTCTTTCGATTAGATAACACAAATCCGTCTTTCCGCAATAAAATTCCTGTAAATTAATAATAATACTGACGAAATATACTCCATATCTTTTAATTTAAAGCAAAATCGAAAAACAATAAAGCCTCATTTTTATGATGCATGGACGATAATAATTTTTAAATATGCATATTTTTTTTAATATATATATATCATATTTTCTAAAATCATTATTTTCCCAATATCATACAGGTTCATTAAACCATTTTTTAAATATACAAAATTTCGAGACAATATTGTATTTCTTTAAATCACAAGTCCCTTTTAATGATTGCTTTGAAATGCTCTGTTTTTAAATTTCATTGTGTTTTTTTAATTGCATTTTTCCCCCCTCGAATATGGGGAATTTCCACTATTATCATAAAGATGTTGTACAATATTTTTATGCTGTTGTTCAATATTCTGAGTGCTGTACAATATCGTAAAGATAGAAATATTGTAAGAGCATCTTGCGCTATTTTGGACTTTACTGTATGAGTGCTTTCGGCTCATGCTGTATCCCATAGAAACATCGACTTTCTTTATTCATAAAAGTTTATTTGTCCAGAGCTTGTTTTCATGTAAGACGATAACATATTTATAATATTTTTGAACCTACTGCTTTAAGTAAATCGCGTTTTTATGTCCATTTCTTTCATCTAAAGTACAAACGTTTCGTATCACAATAATCAACTTCAAAAATACAACAATAAAAATCCGAGTTCGTTTTTTTAAGTCATTCTATATAACCTTAACATAAAATTTTGAAAAATATTCTCAGAAGCTTTGCTGTGGAATAAAGTGCACTGTAAGGAAAAAAATAGAATCCCTGTAAAAGAAAACGTCAGCTGTTGTCTGCGCTGAGCTATATTTAGATGACACTTGGAGGAAAAGCCATAAAATTTAAGCTCATCTTCGGACAATAAAATTCTCCTGAAACTATTTTTATAAAGAGAAAAGAACACATTTTCACTTCTGCGGTGCTTACACTTCCATTAATTACCTTCCACTTAGAGAAGAAACGTTTTCTCCGTTATTTTTTTAAAGTTATAAGAACTTTATGGTGACTAATAATTTGTTAGATTAATTAGGCTTATTATGCTCTAAAAACAAATGAGCATACATTTCAAAGGATACAAGAAGCTGCTTTTAAAAAAATGGAAACTAATTCCTGTTCATGAATTTTTCTGAAAAACCTGATTCTACATCTGGTAGAGGAAACTGAAATCGTAACTTATACCGGTGGGGGGGATGACTTTTTTGACTTACGAACCTTTTGCAGTTGCAACAAAATTCGAAGTATAGGCGTTTGAAAATATACGCTCGAAAGTGAACAGAAATCGAGTTCTCACGGTTCCGGTTACAGCGACAAATTTCGGACCGTTTAAATGGCAACTCCCAATCCTTTGCATTACTAATTGATCAGCGCAGTGATAAACCACGACTGGTTTGGAACAATACCTACAGTGCGAAAAAAACGAACGTGAGACAGACACACACAAAAAAAAACGTAATCAATTAAGGGCACAGAAATTATACAAAAGCAAAATTGGGGAAGGGGGCCAAATAATTTATAGATACCTAAAACTACAGCGGAGTAAAGGGGGCAGACGACAAAATTTAAAAATTTAGAACTAGCTTTCCCGGACACTATTGGTTTTTTTTATATAGTCGACGCTCGTTATAACGACCACACATTATAAAGACCATTCCATTATAACGACCAGTGATAAAATCCCCAACTGTGTTTCCCTATGCACTATGTTATTTTACTTCCGGTATAACGACCGTACAGTGTCGTCTAATCCCAATACAACGTCCGAATTCAACGAACACTCTTCCCGGCATTTTTCCAAAAAGAACATGTTTCTAAAAGTAAATGACCTTGATTATATATATATTGTATTGCCAGGCTTCGTAGATGTAATCTTCAATGTTAGCGCCCCCCCTCCAACTTTCATAGGGGGGGGGGAGAATTACCACCCACGACAGTGCGGAAATTAGAATAGCCTAGAATAAAATAAGTGTTTCAAGTGCTATTGAGACTTTAAAATGTTTTTTTGAAAGTCAGAACATTATTTATCATCTTTAACTGAAATGTTGCAAATGCAGAAAAGACCAACAACCATTTCTGATTTTTTCTTTCCAAAATAAATTTTTTGTAAGAATATAACAACATTAATTTTCTACTTTAAAATCCGTTTTAGAAATATATTTTCAACTGATAAAATTTTATTTTTGATACCAATGATAAAAAATAAGTTGAGCATTTAGTTGGAATCTCTTTAAAAATCGCCTATTTGTATGGAACTGCTGAGCGTGCATGTGTACAGTTTTTAATTATATCCACTAGAGCGACCACTGGTTATAAAGACCTTTTGCTGTGGGACGCAGAGGATCGTTATAACGAGCGTCGACTGGTTATAATTCCTAGTTTTTGGCGACTAAAATGAAATAAAAATTCAACTGTTTCTTCAAAAAGTGGGGCGACCGTCCCCTCGCCCCACCCCCGAATTGCATATGGGGAGATGGACAGTAATGAAGCATGTATTGATGGACCGACATCGAATCCATGAACTTGTCTGATTTGAAATTCGTCTTCGGGCATATGATGCAACAGATTCCATTCTCCATGGTTTGTGCTTTTAATCGTAAGATACCGAGATGAAAAAGGGAATGGTTGGGTAGCCTTCACTCCTTTACTTTATTTGTATGTTTTTTCGCCCCCAGTTTCAAAACACCATTTAACAGCATGCATGCTTGAAAATCCCATTTAGGAAATGATCAATAAAAAGACGAAAAAATTTGGGGAAAAATAAAATTTTCTCTGCTCTGTTATGTAGTTCCTTAACTTCCGTGCAGCTGTTCGCAGAATAGTGAAAACCCCATGCATATACGACAAATGGTTTTTAAAAGCACTTTTTTCAAATGTACAAGAATAAAAAAGATGAAACATACAGTAAAACTTCGATTAACCGTCACTCGCTCAACCGTCAGTTTCTGTTATCCGTCATCGCCTACAGGCACAGAAGGAAATGACAGATTATTTTAAAGTAACGTAGGTTTATAGTATTACAATACATTTCTGTACTTCACAACTCTTGTATTGGAGTTTATATTGATTGCTTTTCAAAATCAAATGCAATATGCGTGTATTATTCACTTTTAAAGGATTTCATTTTCGTCTCAAACTAGCAGTGAAATCACGTTACTGTACATATGCATTAAGAGATTTCTGTTATTTGTCACAGCCTTATGGACGGTTAATCGAGATTGTACTGTTTATATTATATATTTAAAGAATGAAATGACCAGACAATTCTGTTTCAAAATCAGGAAAAAGAACACACACAAAAAAAACCCCAAGAAATTACAAATATAATAGCTCAGATCTGTCTCTCGGTAACGCTCTGGCGTCACCAACAATAAAACTCGCGCCATAGCACTGCGAGACGTTAAACGGCATTATTTCATTGTTAGAGAATCTAAATTTCAGTAATCTTAAATTTAAAAGAGGAATTGTCGTTCTAATTTCAAATTTAATAGCTCCAAAATAGTGAAATAAAATTTGCCATCGATTGATATAAAATATATCTCGCTAGGATCAATAGTTTCCGGGAAATTTTAAATTATATTAATCCTATAGGATCAATAGTTTCCGGGAAATTTTAAATTATATTAATCATATATTTCAAATTAGTTTCCGTTTTTTAATAGAAAGTAGTAAATTACGTCAGTGGTATATCATGCGCGTTTGGACGCCAGGATGCATCTCATTATTTAGTGCAATCGTGATGATATAATTTGATAATATTTTTTGGCAACGTTTGACAAGCAGAGAAGTGCTTTGTTTTGATTAGAATTTCGAAAAAGAATTCCTTGGAAATTTTAACTTTTGGCTTGCGTTTGACAAGCTGAGAATTTCATGGTTATTTATTGAATTATAATAAAATTGTTAAACAACGAAAAATACTCCACACGGAATGCTGTTTACCAAGAGGTTTTTTGAATAAAGAAATATGTAAATAAAAAAATATATTTCCTGTCATAAAACATCTGTTTATTTTATTTGTTTTGAATCAATGTTAAACATTTCTCTCGCATATATATCTATTTAAACGCGTCAAATTTGACGGGAAATCTCTCGAATGAAGAGGCAATTTGCACCCGTCTTGCCATGAAGGGTGATTTTCTAGTATGAAGCACAAACAGAAATTCAAAGAAGCATCTTTTCTGTTTCTGGCTATGCAACAAAATAACTCACCGCTGCAACAAAATACCGATTCCGTTTCTCACAGTCATTTTGGCATTGCAGTAAGCAAAGCGTGGAGATTCCATACAAAAGAAAATAGTTATAACAAGACGTGAAAGTTATGACATTAAAAAAAATGGCAGGCGAATATTGCTCTCTAAACTATACTTACGTGGTGAGTCTTGCTTGGGTTGATTTTTAAAATCCTGTGTGGCTGAGTTCAAATCCGAATTATTCTTTATTGAGTTAACGTAGTTTCGAAATTGAGGTATGAGAGTCATTTGAGATTTTTGCGTTATCGTATGTAAATTTTTTGCAAGTATAACATTGAAATCCAAGAAAATGTGCAATTTTTATTCGGAAAGTGTGATGCAGAACCTTCTTCATGGAAATTATTTTAAATATATTCAGTTGTCGAAATATTTGAAAGTTTTTAAGATGACTCTCGCATCAGTTCGAACGGAAGTTCTACAACCTGTTGATTGTGCATCCCGCAGCTCTGTTCAGCCTTGTCGTTTTAATAATTTCTGTTGTTCCTGTTTATATAACAGGAACAATTAAGCAGGATCGCAATGTACAGATTACTGAGGTTTTTTGAAATTCTTAAAACCTTTTTAATTATTGCAGTATATTGATGAATTGCTGTTTGCTTTTCAATTTCAAAATAATTCCAAAAATCTCATTACTCAAATTCTAAAAATATTAAAATGCACGAATTCAATGAAGCCAATTGATGCACACATGATACAGGTCAAATGTATCGCACTAATTTAATTTTGGAATTTATAGTGATTCTAGCAAGAGAAAAATGGATTTGCCGTAAGTGACGTAAATGGGATCCTCTTCCCTTCATGAAAAGTTTAGGAAATCTGGTCACTGTGTTGTGTTAGTAAATTTCACTGTTATTCTTAAATTTTATTTAGCGCCCTGATTTTGTCCGTGTTTCTATGAGATCTTGATTAATTTGAAGAATTAATTCAATTCTAAATTATTTATGAAGAAATTCTTGGTTCATTATGCATAGATTGGAGCCGCTTTGATTCCAGGAATAATTTTATTTTCTATCAAAATTCATCTTAGGTTTAATAAAAAGCAATAAGAAAAATGTCAGAATTCTGGAAGATATTTTGAATTAATACTGCAATCGATTGACGATATCAAAAGTATTTCCCATACTTACCGAGATTGACTATTATTCAGCAATGTTGGTTGTTCCTCTTGAGCTTTGGTTTCCTATGGCACAATGATTGCTATCCAGTTCTGAAATGGCACAGCGCAATTCCGAATTTTGAGTCATTCCAGAGAAAATTAATCGGTACACAAGTCTCAAAACTATTTGCAACATAACATTACTACGAAGTAAACAACCGCTTTATGTTCGTTCCAAGCTGCGTATTGGGAATCTCGACCAGTTTAATGCGAAATTCATCTAAATTCAGTTTACAAAACAATTCTAGTGTAGATATGGTATCCGTTGTATTTTTAATGCCTTAGAATAAAGTTAAGTTCAGGGATGTAACGAATATTCGGAAACTATTCGGTATTCTGTTTGCCGAATATTTAGTCTGACCAGATCAGGAGCGACTCGTACATAGGGACTGAGGTACTGTAGCACCTCCAACTTTTTCCATTGTGTAAATTTAATTAATTTATTTTATTTCGCATTTAATATTTAAATTTATCAACAATCTAACGCAATTTTACGTTAAACGATTAGGATGGTCTAATGAAAGGCGAAGAAAAACCTTCGCAGAAAACGAAGTTCCCCTATATTATTTTTTCACTACCCGGAGAAGAAGTGCAAAGGAGAAAGCAACAATTCAAACGGGAACTGTGTATCCTTGCAGCACCGAATTCACACTCAGCGCAGGCATTTCGTATTATTCTCTACCATAAGTTTAAGCTGAAACGGTATTGTCGAAGTCGACAGTTCCCGTCGCGGTAGAAACGTTGTTTTAAACGTTAAATTTTTTCGCGCGCTAAAACTTTGAAAATACATAAAGAAATGAAAGATAATTAATGATAAATAAAAATTTAATTGAAAAAATTCTTTTTTATAGTAATGGAATTTCCCTCAATCCAAAATATTTTTACTTTCTCGTATACGAAGTATACAAAGAGAAAGTATTGTAATCGTCAAAAAATTCGAACTCGAGATTTTGACGGATCTCCACGTTTTAGACCTCCCTGAGTTCGAAAAACACAATTTTGGAATTATGTCTGTATGTCTGTCTGTGTGTGTGTCTGTCTGTGAACACGATAACTCGAAAACTATTAGAGCTACGGGGATGAAATTTGGTATGTGGTTTTTAAACATAATTTGTAGGTTTCTATCAAATTTTGGACAAAATCCGTGAACGGGAAGTCTGTCTATTTGTATGTCCGCGGTCATGTGAACGCTATAACTCAAAAACTTGAATAGCTAAATGGATAAAATTTGGTACATAGTTTTATCGTTATGAATGTAGGTCCGTATAAAAGTTTGGGCCAAATCCGTCAAAAAGAGGCGTTCAAATTGCATATTCAATTTCTTTTAATCCGATTCTCATGCGCATGCGTATTGGTAGCAATCTGTTATTGTTGTAAATGTTATTTACAACAATAAATAATGTTTTCAAGCATCAATTGTTAACAATTTTTTTATTGTTGTAAATCAAACCGATCTCATTATTTCAGCAAATCTTTTATTCACGCGCTTTTGCAATTGTTACGGTTGTGGTAGTATAAATTGTTTTCTTGGGAATTCAATTCCAAAGCAGAATTTTCGCTTTAGTATTCATTGCATTGCCTATTTTATCGCGCCTGCTTCAAAGTAATATTTTTTTTTTTAACGTGGCAACAGATATTTGATTTCAGGTTTGTTTTTTTGTTTTACTTTCTCGTATACGAAGTATACAAAGAGAAAGTATCTCCACTACGAATCTCCACTTAGAAAGTATACAAGAAAGTTTAGAGGAGACCACTCCCGCTGGTTTCGATGATGTTTAGTTACAAATGCTGATGAAATACATACGAGAAATTTTTCCTGATACAAATATGTTTTCAAAATTTTCATGAACCCTAATATTCTGTACCATTCTATTTGGGATCATGATTCATTGTTCAAGAAACCTCGATTTTGAGTAAAACACGGTTTGCTTCAAGGAACAGAATTTTTTACGGAATATGTATAAGTATTCCCAATTTAAATTATCGCAATCCGTCTTTAGGTAGATATAACAGAATAAATTAATTTTTTTCTCCTCTTGGCAATTCTCGTTATTACATAATACATCAGGGCTTGAACTCACTTTTCTAACATTAAAAAAAGAATAAAATATTTTCTGACGCACACAATATGAATCTGGATAGGAGTACATGAAGCTCTTTTGATTTCAATGGATACAAAATTTTTTAATCGTCGTACAAGGTTAACGTTTTTGTTCTTTCGCTGAAAACAAAACAAGAAAGGATTTTATTTTTAAGTAATTTTTAATGATACTATTAAATAGTATTCGCTTATGATTCTGTTTATATTAGTTATACTATAGCATTTTCTTCTCGTTAATTAATGAGAAAATTATTTTATTTATGTACTATACTGCCATTTTAATGTTAATTTTTTTAAATGTAGTAGGGAATACCTGAATGAACTGAAAAACAAATTTCGAGCTTAAATTTTTTATTAAAATTAATTTGCTAAAGAAGAAAAAGTTTGAAGAGAAATTCAGGATAATAACTTTTTAAAAAGTGTGTTTATATGTATATATATATATCCAAATATTTGGATTCCTTTTTTTAATATTTTTGATATATATATTTTATATATATTTATCAAAACTATATTTGATTAACTATATAGATTTGATTATATTAAAAATTAAGTTTTTTCATAGATAAGTTAGAGTTTTTCCACATGCTACTTGCATGTATTAAGCACTATTACATATAGGATCATAATTAAAATTTGTTTAATTAATAAACTTTTTTTGCATTGCATTTTTGATATGATTTGTTTATTTTGTTTTGAATGTTCATTACACTTTTGTTAATAGGATCATAATTTAAATTTTGTTTAATTAATAATTATTTAGTTTTTGGATTGCATATATATATATATATATATATATATATATATATATATATATATATAATGTATTCGCTATTGTAGACGTTAAACAAAAAAACACAGGCCGAGTTATTACTAATTTTCATTTTATTATCGGAGAGTGACGGAATGTACGTACATCTTAGTATGAGGTTTCAAGCCAAAAGAGAACAGAAAATCCCTGCTTTTTCTCAGGTAGGGATTTAACAGATAGACACGTGATCAAAGTGAAGGGAATAATAGCTATTTTTAGTATATTACGTAAGTATTTTTGGGAAAAGTCATGGCGGCAATAAGTCGCTGATTTCGAGAGTTGTGTGCGCGTGGAAACGATTAAAATATTCTTTTAGTAATAAATATGCGAAAACGAGAGATTTAATGTACCTTCAGAGCGGGAAATAGAACGAATAAAATATATAGTAACAGAATTTGAAATAAAAATTAAATGAGATATTAATACATATACATATATATATATATATATATATATATATAATAATATATAACTATATATATATATATATAATTATATCCTTCTCCCATAATTAAAATGGAATTTAGAGATAACTCGGCATGTTTTTTTTATTAAGCGACTACAATAACGATAGTATACATAGTATATAGTATATATACATATTATTATCACCTCCATATATAAAATAGAATTTGGTGAATACCTCGTTGAGCTTTTCTTTTGGAACGACTACAATAACGAATACTATTTATATATAAAGTGAATATATATATATATATATATATATATATATAATATATATATATATATATATATATATCTTTATATATATATATATATATATTGTGCGGAATTACATTTCAGTACATTTATTACTAAAGTATTCTCCAAACATTTACTCAATTTTAAGTAGAGATTTAGTGTGTTTAATAAATGTTAGAAATCGCTTAACAACGTAAAAGCTCTGGAAATTAATGATGCAAGAACAATAAATCATCAACATTTTCAAGGAAAAGTATGATCCGTTTCGTTTCTATGTATTACCAGATTCAGAAAATTAATTGATTGGGTGAACTGATGGAAAAATCCGCATTTTTTCCATCAGTTAAGTGGACACTCCATCCCCGCTATTAGAAGTTCTTTATCAAAATAGGAATTTACTTCTAGTAATTTTAATTTATCCATTCAGTTTTCTTCTGTGTCTGTCATTGTCATGTTCTGCAATGATGACTTTTTATTTCTTTGAAGCAATCCCAAAATGAAGAGGGTTTCTCATTTTGTATTATCGGAATTAAAATACTTTAAAATATTACAAAAATGATCAAGATGTTAACATTTTTTTAAATGTACAAATAATAAATAATCAGTTTTATTAACATTTTAACATTTTCCTAGTTCATTTTTTAAGAAGGGGGACGATACTTTTAAAATTAATTGCTTTTCTGATTTGTGAAGAAGTATCCTATTTTATTTCAGGAAATAGATTGAAATCGAGATTTCCATGAAGTTTGATGTTTTTATGCCTACGTTATATCTAGGGTTTCTGATTTACCGCTCTTTTTTCCTTCCCGGGAATGCATCAAAATTTGAAAAAATCTGAAAATTAGTTATTTTTAATTGATATCAATAAGAATTACACAAAATGAGGATATTCATAAATTCCAAAATTTATACTCCTTTATATATTGCGCTACAAAATACAAATAAAATATATTAATTATTTATTTTTTAAGTATAATTTAAGAAAACATAAGCAATCTATGCTTTTATCACTCAGCCTAGTTCTTAGCTTTTATGAACAACCCCGTCAGCAGAAAATGCCCTCTCAGCTTCAACTGATGTTGGAGGAATCGTTTTCAAAGCCTCGCCCAGCTCTATAATATTTGATGATCGATCTTCTGTTGAGTCAAATAACTGCAATTCTTCCTTCACTATCTTGCTTAAGCTAGAACTCTTACTAGTTGAACAGCATAGGACCTTTGTCTTTGAGAGTGGATCGCTTTTTCTAATTTTTTGTACCACGTTAAAGATTTCTCTTCCAAAGTTTCCGTGCTCTCTTCTTCTGAGTGCGAAGAGTTGGACAGCGATTCTTCTTCCTTGCAAGAAAGCCTCGCCATAATTATTTTAGCTTGTTGAATCGAAGAGTTTTTATTTGGTAAACGTGAAAGATCAACAGTAACTGTATCATCATCGTACTTTCTCCAAAATTTAAATATTGTATTAATCCAACTAAACTAACATTGCGTCTCTCACTAATTCTTTGGATCAGAGAACATTCATATTCTTAGCAAATTCTGAGTTTTGTTTCAACATTCCAATTATGAAAGCAAATACTCCTAGCAAAGTCGAGTTTAGACTGCATAATTTTACTAGACCAATTTTTATTGGCTTCAAGCCTGCTACAATTTCAGTCAGAGTTTCAAATTCTACATTAGCCAAAATTTGGTTTGCTTTAATGTCAATTAATGCTTTTGAAATTGCTGATTTTATCTCTACAAATCTTTCGAGCATTGCCAATAAACTATTACAGCGCGTTTTGGTGTCTAAACAAACCATCTTTACACAACCAAAATCTGCTTTAACATAATTTTGAAAAATACCAGTCTTGAGAGGTGATTTTCTGAATAATTTTACAATGCCCCTTATCTTTTTCCATACCTTCATTTATAGTAGTCATAGAATTTTTTCTGCATAAGATACATGAAACATAGCATCTGTTGCTATACCGCCTTTAAATTCTAAATTTTACGCTTTTTCTAAATCTTCACTTAGTTCATCACTTTCATCAATATCTTCTCCTGCTTCTTCATATGATATATCTTCCATCTCAACATTGCTTTCTCCCTCTCTTCTATACTCATAAAAAGCAATGTTTGTGTGCGTGTGTGTTTGTCTGCGATGTGCAGACGAATCTATCGCATTCACAGCCATGATATTTGGCACACAGGTAGTGGTAATGGTGACTGAATGCACCTCGAAGCTGAAATTTTGAAATTTAATCTAGAAAATTTTTTATTTAATGTTTTGTGTTGTCTTGGTTGATTTTTCGCACTAATTTCTCGATAGGATGGTTTCGAATAATTGTACAACAAAAATAGATACACCATCGGAAAGAGGACGTGATTTCCGTTCTAATGAAGTTAGTTTTAAATTTCTAACGTAATTTACTGAATTTTGAGAAATTTTTAAAAAATAGTCAGTTTTGGCATAGGAATGTTACTTTTGTTTTTAAATTTGTTGCATCCGACTTTCTAATAACACTATTATTTTCAATTTTTTTCAGCTTATAAGTAGAACGGTTCTGTCGGATTTAAAACAAGAACGGTTAAAATATCTTTTCCCGTTTTTTTTTAATTAATTTTTTCCTGGGCAGATGAAAGTTATTTTTCTCGAGCTAATTTTCTCCCGCGACACTTTTCCGGAACGCAGCTGGCTATGTGATTGGTTGAAGGGGAGGTGACGTCATAACCTTGAATTGGGTGACTGATTATTATATGCGGCAGTATCTTAACGTATTTATTCATCTCGCATACTTTGCTTGCAGTATAATAATTTTCACGTTGCAATTTTTTAATATTTTTTATGGCGAAAAAAATAAGCGGGAAAATCAATAATGTGTATCTTTTGTTTTGATTTTGTTTTCAAAACTTTTTTCATGTCATTAGTGGGCGTTTTTTTTTTTTTCATTTTGTTGAAGTCCTGATTCCATGGGATAACACCGTGCACGTACTTCTAGTTTCTTATAAAGGGCATCACACACGGCCAGGCTATACGGCGTTTGCAAAGCATAGGTGATGCTCATAATTCATTATTTTACCAAACTTAACCATCATACTAGCACCATCAGTAACTCACCCAACTATGTACTTTTCAATTGTGATTCCGAATTATTTTAGTTTAGCCTGAAAAAGAAAAAGATTGATAATTATTAGCATTCCTAAATTAAAGAATTTACCTTCATTGTAAAGTACTCATTTAATTTTATTATAGTTAATAATTTTGTGTATCTGCGCGTTTGTTCCCGGGAATACAAAAAACATGAAAATCTCACTATTTCCCGGGAACCCGGGAAAGAAACCCTAGATGGAACCCCCCCCCCTCATTAAAATATCGTAAGCGTCTAATTATTTGGCAGTTCTATTCTCACCAAAAATATTACAACTTTTTTGAATTTTGAAAAAAAAACAAAACAATATCCGCTATACACTGTAAAAAAAATCCCGTAAAATTTACGGTTTTAAACTGGCAGCTGGGTTGGTTGTGCAAAACCGTAAAAGTTACGAAGTAAATCCGCAGGCACAACGGTTTTTTACCATACAGGAACAAGTTTTTTCCGTAAAGGTTACGAAGCAAATCCGTAGTCACAACAGTTTTTTACCGTATGAAATTAAGTTTTCTCCGTAAAAATTAAGTCATCGAAGTAAGTGACGTCATCAACTGAGTTGAGTTGTTTTTCTCCTTCTGTTCGAGTTGAAATGTGCTGATGTGTATTATCAATTAGGAATATTAATTAATCAAGGCTTATTTATTAATTTCAATTAGTTTAATTAATATAATTCTTAATTGAACTTACTTGGACGATTTCGATGCAAGATGGTGACAAAACTTCTAACTCCTCCGAGCCGGGGATCGAAACCGCGTTCATAGAAATAAAAGGCAGTCGCTCTAACCACTAGACCACCGGAGACTTCAGAAAATGAAGTAAAAATAATGTATTTGAGTTTTAAAGTCACTATAGCTCTAGTGACGCCACCTAATGGTGTAAAAATCAACTATTACCAGAACGCGTGTTTTAAGGTTAGCTTTCATGAGTGACAACAGGTTACTGCAACATGTGTAAACAATAGCGGAGATGGAACCCTATTAAAAACATGAAATGAATGCAATAAAATTACATTTAAGAAAAGGTAAAGTTATCATACGGAAAGCAATACCGTATGACGAAAAATAGAATTTGAACTGACGGTTTTAAACCGTTTATGGCAGGAGCGGGAAACGGTGAAAAACCGTTTTGTCAACAAAACAGCTTTAAACCGTCAAATATACGGAAAAAGTCCGGGGGAAAAAACGGATATTTTTTACAGTGTAGCACAATGATACTGAGGTTAATTTCTATATATGAGTTAAGCGAGACGCACCAAATCTGGAATCAGTGGGTACAATTTATGTGAACTCACAAGACAAACGTAGCAGCAATTGTCATTTAATGTCAGACTACGTTGTCTAACACTGTACTGTGATGTCGCATCCTTTTTCCTCCTGTAAGATGCGTAACGGATTTCAACAGCTTATTTGGCGTGTATCTATCACTCGAACAAGTAGTGACGGCGACTCGGGCGGGGGAGGGGTGCGGAAAAAATGAAATGTTTAGTTCATTTTAGGGGCCGTCCATAAATGATGTCACGCTTGGTTCGTGAAATTGTGACAGTTTGTGACAAGGGGGAGGAATAGGGTAACAAGAAATGTGACATCACGCATTTTGGTTAAAATAAAAACATTTAAAATCGGCAGATTAAATTTTGAAGTTATTTTGAAATTACCAGAATTTTAGGGTATTTTTTTAATCGGAGCTAAAACAACTTTAAGGTGATTTTTTTTCACTTATATTCCTTTCATTTGGAAAAAGGCATTCAGGGTAGGTTCTGAGAATATGGTAGCAGAAGAAATTCTTCACCATTAGAAGCAAACCTCCCCCTGCCACACCCTTGAAATGTCCAATAAAAGATACGTCGCCCCACCCGGTTGAGTGGTAGAACTGGCAGTGGCACAAATAGGTTGATCTTATTGAGGCGCTTCTTTTTAAATTCAATCTATTTAAGAGTATTTTGTGTTCATAAAGTAAAGATAAGATTTATATCAAATTCCAAAATACTACTGTTTACAATTGCTCTTTTATATTAATATTTTATTACTATTGTATATTAATTAGGTTTTTTGTTGTAAACCTTAATCTTATTTCATACAACAAAGTACATATATAATCATTATTTTGCTATGCTCACGGAATGTCATTAAAACACATAGCTAAAGTTTAAAAATAAAATTTGAAATATGATCTATAACGTAGTGCTTTGATTCTGAACTGCAAGTATATGTTTATGTAATATAGGGTGACATGTGACAAGGGGGGGAGGGGGTATGGTGAAGTGTGACACTTTGTGACAAAGGGGGGTCAAAAATATTGAAAACAAGTGTGATATCATTTATGGATGGCCCCTTAGCTGCCTAAAACTAGAATTTTTTTTAAAAAAAGAGTGTCCGGGAAAGCTAACTAAATTTTTTAATTTTGTTATCTACCCTACATGGGCGCCCATGCCCGGGGGCAAGGTGGAGCCGCCCCCCCCCCTAGGGCTCAGGGAAAGGAAAAAATATAGTGTACTCCTGTGTTTTCTTTCAGAAAACGATTTAAAAGTAGAAAAAGAATTAATGTGCAGGAAGGTCTAAAACGTAAAATGCGAGTTGAAATTTTGAATTTAGAGGACAAAACGCGGAAAAGAGCGAAAAACCCTGTTTTCGAGGACAAAGTGGTTGACTTGTTCGGCAAGAAGAAAAGAAATTTACAGCTTGCTTTTTCAGATAAATATTAGTGTCAAATCCCTAAACTAACCTATGCATAATAATTTACCTTACAGCGTGCTTTTTACATCAATACCAGTGTAAAATCTTATGAGGTGTACATTTTTAGATTGTTTTCTGTATTAAAGTATAAGGACTTTGCTCCTGCATTTGTGTTGCTAAATATTCACTGGTTTCAATAAAGTAGTTAAAATAACGTGTTATTCTTTTTTAATAGAGTATGAGTACCGGGGCCTAGTATTTTAGTAATAGGACAAAGTTTTTAACAGGGTCGGAACTGGTACTTTTTTATGGCTACTTACAAGTCGCCATTCGTCTTCCAAAATATTAAAAATACCCCAGGT
>BGPR01005115.1:9523-22210 GCA_013235015.1 Araneus ventricosus
TTTACTTACTATGTTAAAAATCAGTTCAATGTGAGAATCAGCAGAAACATACAAAAAAATATAATGAAAAGTTTTGTTTATTTTGAACGATATGGAGACAACTAATTTCAGAGCACTTAAATTTTTACAAAAATTTTATTCACTATGTTAAAATCTCTTATAAATTCTGACTTAATTTTTTCCATTTATGCTTTTTTACAAAAAAATGCACCGCCTACAGTGGTACTTGATTTGTTTTATTATACACTCTTATTTAATTTTGATTGTTTCATAATTTTAAAGATAGAATTTTGTAATCGATGTCTCACTCTTTTCCTAGAGTGCAAGAATTCTGAAACTCTGTACAATTGTATGCTTTCCATAACAATACAAATTTTTAATATTTTCAGCATATAATATTGCTCGCTAAGCGAGTTTCCACTGCATTTTGAATATGATTTAAATTCTAATTTTCTTGAATATAAGCGCCTCACGTTTTCACGATTTTTTCTTCGGCCTCCAAATATTCGGTAACAGAATGATTTTCTACATTTTAGTACATTATTAAATTTGTGCTTTTTAAAAACTTTTTTATTTTTATTATTTAGACTGAAGTCCAATTTTGAAGCTACAAGGCCCCTACTAGAAACGTGCCGCTCATTTTTGAAGTGTACTAAGAAAAAAGACGACAAAGCAGTTCGTTACTAACTCTCCAAATTTCCTGCCATACCATCGGGAGAACATTTTCCACTACAAGAGTGTATACAGGGTGTTCACACTTATCGTGGTCCAATAGCTAATTTCTAAACCGTTAGACATATAGTTCCAATTGGAAAAATGCTTTAAATGAAGGGAAGAATTATAATATATGTTTTGTGAGGGAATAAATATATTCCTGAAAAAGTTACGAAATATAACTTTTTATACAGTCCCTCGGTCCTATCAGTCATAGTTAGTAAAATATTCTTGATACTCTTAACATTTTAAAGAAAAAAAGTCCCACTCTTCTGAGACTAAAACTGACCGAGTTATGGAGCTTTGAATATCGCTGACTTAGACCACTTTACACCATTTCAATAGCCGTCTCGAAGACGATCCACCAATCAATGCGCAGCACTTGCTCGATGCCGCCGCTCATTGGTTAAAAATCATGAAATTCAAAGCTCCATAACTCGCTCAGTTTTAGTCGCAGAAGATTGGGACTTTTTTTGTTTAAAATGTTAGAGCGTCAGGAATATTTTACTAAATATGACTGATAGGACCGGGGACCTTATCAAAAGTTAGAATTCGTAACTTTTTTGAGTCATTTGATATATTTCTGAAAAACAAAAAAATATAATTCTCCTCTTCATTTAAAGCATTTTTCCAATTGGAACTATATGTCTATATAGAAATTAGCTATACGACCACGATAAGTATAGACACCCTGTGTATAGCTTAGTTCCTTTCGAATCAAACTTAGAATCTGCATAAGGAAAGGAATGGATTAATATTTGTTAAAATTTATAAATCAGCAACCAAAGAATTGGATATCTTTGACCAGGTTGTATAGTAACCACAAGGATTGCCACCGCCCCTCACGATTGACTTAAAGTGTATGTATAGCTTCGTTCCTTTCTGATCGCACCTAGAATCTGCGATCCTACCACCTCAAACCACAGATTTGGCTACCAGCTCACCGTAACCTACCATATTCGGTAGGAGAAGTAGTTTATATTCTCATTCCTCTTCTTTTTTTTTCAAGAAAATGAAAATCAGTTCCTTGATTCTAAGTATAAGGAATGGATTAATATTTGTTACAATTTATAAATCAACAACCAAAGAATTGGATATCTTTGACCAGGTCGTATAGTGACCACAAGGATTGCCAGCGCCCCTCCGGAAGATGAATGGTGAAGGCCGTTTAGTTTAGTTTTATTAACGTCCCGTTTTTGAAACAACCCGAGGGCTATTTTCGGATGGAACTCATGATTTTAAACCGCGGTCAGATCAAAGACGACGACACCTGAGCTGGAACCTCCCTCTCCAAATTTCTGCACCATACAAATGGCAGGATGTTTGACCCACGTTAAATTTAACGAGCATCAAACCCTCAAACGCGGCTGATCATCAGTGGAATTGGGTTTCTAACCTGAAACCCTCGGGTTCCGAAGCTGAGACTTCACCACTCTGCACTGTGCAGGTTGTATTGTAAGTGAAAAATGCATTAACTGCATTTAAATACTTTACTAAAATACTTTATTTTCGTATTTTATCCTGTTTACTATTCTATTTGGAAGTATAAATTAATTTTTAAAAAGCTAATTCTGTTTTTGATCTAAAGGATTCTTTTTTTTTTCACTTACTTATTTATTTCTACTAATAGATTGCAAGCGCTTGTTGTCAATTGTAGAGCTAATAACCATAGGCAGATAAAAGGGTTTTTCTGTCCCTTTTATAAAAAGAAGCAAATAGGACAGATAAAAAAATATTTTTTCACATAATTAAATAAGTGATATAAAAAATCAACAAAAATCGTTAAAACTGTCATATAAAATGGCGATTCAAGTTTGACGCTAAAATAAAAAGGACTTCATTTTGCATTAAATAAAAAAATATTTCAGAAATATTTTCTATATTATATATGTATTTCGTTTCAAAAATTATTTTAAAGTAAAGTCCATTGGAATATTGCGCCATGCTGATTTCAAAACCAGATGTCGTAGGAACGCAACTTCATCATTTTCTTATTTATAACTGAAAACAACACTTAAGTGTTTTCGAAGATGCGTATGACAAAACTGATAGTAAAGTTGACTTTGAGTCATTAATACTTTAGTCGCGTTGTTTATACAGTTTAAAATTTAAGAATGCGACTACAGACAAAATAATTCAACACATGTGGGCTGGATAATGAGATATCGCAAAAGAATCATTCAATCAAATTTTATGAATCACTCCTATTACTTGAACGGGTTTGAAGATGACTTCATGTTTCTACTCACTGCTGATGTGTGATTGATAAAATTTGGATCAAGAATTGAATCCGTTCAAGTGAGATTGTTGCTAATTGTAGCGCTGCGGTCAAGACTTCAGACAGAGAAGTGAACTGACGAGATCGAGTTTAATGTGACTACAAATAGATGCGCAGCTGTGGTGCAATAGAGTTTTCGAATCATTCCTTGTTTTTTTTTTTTTTAGATACCGACGTCGTTTTTGTTTATGTGAATAAAGACGTTGTTTATAGCCGGCGGGTTGGTTATTTGCATCATTAATTAGTGGACCGTACACTAACCATAGGTCAATACTTGATCGAAACTGTTCCGGTTGACCTTGTAAGAAAGGCAATGTTTTATGCAAATCATCAATTTAAAAAGAAAAGAAATCTTTTTTAAAAAAAACCACAAGAAGATAAAGTACACTTATAAAGTATTTCGGTATTTTTCATTTTTCACGAATTTTCTCGGCGATTTTCAGGACGAAATACAGCTAGTTCAGTAAATTGTTAGATGCCATGCGCAGTTACATTCACCATGCTACTTAATGTACATTATAACTTCCTTCACACGATAATAATTCCAATGAAGATATAAACGATCCTGAGGTGGGATTTCTTTTCATGTGAGGGATGGAGACAATAAGAAGACTAAAGACGTTGCTTATTCTATGGGGGCACGGACAACGATGACATAAAAATGATGAATTATATTACATGATGATTAAAGCATATATTTTCCAACACAATCAGCCCACAACTTGAGCTGTTAATTCCAAAATCAAACACATTCCCGATCCTTCAGAACGCTATCTTTGGCAAAACTCTCGCCAGCCACTCGCTAAGACCACCCAGTCCGCGCGAACAGCGACCTGGCCAAAACTCATCACTTGAACATAGCGTCTTCCGCTCTGAAGCAGAACAGGGTTACCGTATTTGGCGGTGTACGATTGCCAAATATTGGTGTTTCTTACAGAAGCTATCAATATCAGACCAAATATTTCAGTAACATTTATTAAGCATTAAGAACTGGTGGTCTGCCACAATGTTTGGAAAATATCTGGAACAACAATTGGCGATAGAACAAGAACCTTCTTCCTTAAAACAAAAGAAAATCATGTGTAAAGCAAGTCAAAGAATCCATAACAACAAAAGTGCATTTGAAATGAATTCTAAAAAGACAATATAACATTTTCAGCATGAGAAATGAAATGTTATATGCCACATTGGTTTCTCAAAAAATGGATCTATATGTCCGCTTGGCTAAGAATACATAGGAGATTGTAATTTTGTAACAATAGGCACTCATTTCATTTCCTTAATTCCTTTCCCTGCCCCAATGAAAATCTTCACAACGAATTAAAATATAGGTAGAAATCATCATGCTCCATGTTAGGCCTTTCGTTTTAATTCTGGAAATTTTCCTTCCAGAACCAAGCCAATTAAATAGGTTAAACCCGCTGATTTTCTCTTGTGGCAAAGACAAAGAAAGTTCTTCGAATATTCTAATTAGACAGGCTTCCGTTGATATCCGCACGTGGAAAAGAAACCTATTTCTAGGCACTAACGAGGTAAATTTTTGGATTTACGTCAATCTAAACCTAATAAATCTTTCATTCAATTAGTTTTTGAACTACTTTAGGGGGTCATTGTTCTCGTTTTATTCCTTAGATAAGAATTCTCCTTATGCAAAATTTCAACAACGTGATTTAACTCCTTAAAATTAATTAGGTTTTATCAGTTTTTCTGTATCAGGTGTAAGATAAACACATTCTGGATCATCATTAATTTTGAGTAGTGGTTTTATCGTCAATGAAAAACACTCTTCTCTGAAAGTCATAATGCACTTAGAAAAGGTAATTTCCACTGATGGCAAAAAATTTAAAGGCCTCTTAAATTCTTAAATATAAGCTGAAATGTAGCAAAATTGTAACTTTTTCTTGACAGTTTACAATGATAACTATCAAATGTCAATCATTATGATGCGTTTTAGTGGTCAGCGACACTAACTTGTTGTTTGTGTTGGGTGAAGACACCAGGGTCGTGCAAATTTTCAGCTTTTGTCCCAGATTGTTCCAGTTTTGAATAAATGTTCGAGGTTGTCCAGTTTTTTATAAGTTAATAGTTCATATTTTAAAATTTAGAAGAAAAACTCAATCAGGTTCAATTCTTTTAAAAAACTAGCATCCGTAATGTTATCTTTCTCATCTTTACGATGCATACAATATGGATATCGAAGTTTTAGCTCTGCACACATTTCAATATAAGCCACATACCTTATATTATTTTTTAAAATATATATAAATTTTAGCTCGGTTTAACTATAACTGATGTACCAACAAAACAGCATTTTTTACAAGAATATATGACAAGTAAAAGAAAGTTCATCTAAACGTCCGGGGGCCAATGCGAAAACATTGAAGATATAGTTTAGCAACGGATTCGGAAACACTCCGCGCTCTTGCACATGCGCCGGTCGGAGTCATTTTCATCAAAATAGGGGGAAAGTGAAGAATGGAAGGGTGATGTTTACATTTTACTGAGTGTGATCTAACAAAGAACTCCGGAAATGCGCTCATATGACTCATTGCCTGACACCCCTTTCCGGTGTAAAATCGTCCAAAAGTAGTAGTCTCGGAATCCGTTGCTGAACAGTACTGTTAGTTATCAATATTTTATTACGTTCAAAGTTGCGCTAACTTGTACAAATTTCTTTTAACAAAAAAATTTTCATTGGAACAAATCCCCTATGAGAAGTACGTAATTAATACAACCAATATAGAAAAATCAGTCGGAAGAAAAATTAACTGTAAAATATATCTGTTATATTTCTGCTTTTTTACTGCCTATATTTTGCAATTTTTTTAATAATTAGTTTTCTTTGGCTCTAAATATTTTGTCTTTGTTCCCAACCTTTTTTATTTTGTTTTTCGTTAGGAATTTTTTACACCCTCACACCCTCGATTCTCCTCCCTAAAATATCTAAATCATCCAGAGTTGAATTTAAATAAAAACTGACAATTCTAGTTTTAGATGTCTGCACATGCGCATGAAATGAGAAAGGAACTGTTACAGAAGTTCTAAAACTTCCAGCATTCCCCATCCAACTTCCCATACAAAGTTTTACCGTTATAAAAAGTAATAAAGTTTTCCAAAGAGTTTTGTTTATTTGTCACACACCCTCCTCTGCACATTTACGTGAATTCTAGAACTTAAAATTATTAAAAATGGAGATACTATTTATTTTTACTTTGTTGATAGATGTACAAGATAAATGATGCTAAGAATAAAAATTTTCATTTCCCAAATTTGTTATAACCGAAAAAGTGCGAGTTGAAACAGGAATTTTGATATGAGAAAAAACATAAGAAAGGCACAGTTCAGTTCCGCGCCGTAGATTTTTCGCGAAAACGTCGGGATAAAATCATAAAACAAGAGTTTCGTATTAATATGTAATTTAATTATCAATCTCTTTAATACAACATTTACACAGAGTGGTATAATGGTTACAGATTAGATAAATCACAAGCTACCACAGACCCTTGCTACATGCGATAAACTTGTGATTTGTCTATTCTGTAACCATTATACTACTCTGTGTAAATATTGTCTTAAAGAGATTGATAATTAAATTACATATTAATACGAAATACTTATTTTTGATTTTTTTCCCGACGTTTTCACGAAAACTCTACGGCGCGGACCCTAACTTCACCTTTATGTTTTATTTAGAGTAGCTTTTGATGGCGCCATCTGTTGGCAGTATATGCAACTACATTTCGCGTATGCGCAGTAAAACTTTATTTACTACATATGCTCATTTTTCCCGTAATATTCAAATTTTTGAATTCAAATTTTAATACAATGTTTCTTTTACATATTGTCAAGTATTCTGTAAGTTTCGTACAAATCGAAAGAAAACTCTGCATGTTATAATAAAAAAAAACATGCGGAATTTGAAATTTTTAATTTAATACCGATTTTTACTTATATTCTGATAAATATTTTTATTGTCTCACTTTGGGTCCTAGTAATACTCTTCAAGCTCTTTAAAATGACACCAGAATCAATCTCTTAGCTAAACGCGTTTCCACGCTACACTTATTTATAACCTTGCATAAAGCTAATTCATAACAATCACGCGCATGCGCCTACACTGGTACGATGACGTCACAGGCAAAACAAATACTATGCGTCAAACTCTTACCGATATGATCTATCCGTTATGGGGTCAACCATTATTTTCGAATTATTACTTATTAGCGATTTAAATCTGAAGGTATTTTGTCACACAAGGAAGTTCCACCGACTATCACTGTAACGAGCAGAAAGACGTTTTCACGTTCAAATAAAATACTTAATTACTATGCTTAGAATAGAAATATTTCATTACCTATAATTCTGTCTACTTTTAAGAATAGTTCTTTATTTTAGCATTTAAATACTATCTTTTCTTAATTTGATGCAGAAATCTTTTTTTATTTTCGAATTAAGAGCCTTTTTTTCCCTCCCCATATATTAGGTACCACTGAACTACTCTATAATGAGGATCCTACTTTCTAAATCCAACTTAAACCCCTTCTATATGATTTTATTTAACCTCTTAATTAGATGCCACCACCCGTTTGGGATATTTTTTAACGTAGGACTACGTTCCTCCCATTGGGGTCTCAGGAAGGAATTTGATTCACACTCCGAAACTCCACTAAAAACGTTGTATGGGAGATCCTCTATATCTCGGTAACTATATAAGTTAAAAACAAAACTAATGTCTCATTTCAGAGATAAAGGGTAACAACTGAAGGCACAAAAAAAATTGAAAATCGAAATTGTAATTCAGCAACCACTGAGTCGCAAAGTTGGGCAAAAATACGCACGAATTGGTGACGCGGTCCTCTATATGTCAGTAACTACATATGTTAAAAATGTAACTAAAGTCTTATTTTAGAGATAAAGGGTAACAACAGAAGTTACAAAAAAATTGAAAACGCGAGTAAATTAGTCCTACGCTTTTAACATCAGCAGCTGTTTGAAAAAGACAGCCTCCCGTCATTTTTTTTATTATTACAATCTATTTAAGATGGTAATGGATGCTTGAGACATTTAGGCGGGTCCAGGTGATTTTCTTATTTAAAATTAAATGTTAAGTTGACTTAAATACGGATTTTAATAGCAAGAATTCTTTGAATAGATGCTCGTGTCAGAGACGTCATTGTATGTTAAGGGCTTAACAGAACGAGCATAAATAAAGCGTTATGATGTGGCAGTAAATTTTGTGAATCGCCAACTTGAAAAAGGGAGTATTAATATAAGAAATTTAAAATGAAATATCAAATTATTAATTATCATATTAAAAATATTTATTTCTAAGCCAAGGAGTTAAAAATAGTTCGTAAGTAATTAGCATCGAGGTGAATTTTATCTAATATAATTTTTTTATCAAGCGTTCATAAGAATGAAAAGATGTGTATATTTTAAGAATTAATATATTTCTCACTATAAATGCAAATATAGTTCTTCGAAATCAGTAAAATAAAAGAAAGCATTTTCCTATGTCTTAATTTAGATTTGAAATTATTAATGATGAAGGGGGAAAAGAAAATCGGCAATAATTCCGTTTTTGACGATGGTGAATTGAATAAAAAGTGGAATTAAGGCAGATAAAGAGAATGCTGAAAGTGCAAAGAAAGATTTTCTATTCTATTTCCGTTTCTATTGAAAAAGTTAAAGGAAAAGATGCAGACAAATTTTTAAATATTTTCTAAGAATCTGTAGGATTGTTCATCTATATTGGATATTATTTTCAGAAAATTTATGATTGTTACTTGGTTCATATTCTAATAATTGGGAACTAACCACTTTTTATGGATATTAGATTCACTAAATGAAACTGTACTGTGGACGGTAGATTGCAGTGAAAGGTCAGAAACATTCAGTCTGTTTCTCAACATACTATTTAAACTAGCATAGATATTCTTTCCGCGACTTCCTTGTATAAGTACAGAAAACCCCCGGTTATCCGAACTCGGGTTAAACGAGACCCGGGTTAATCAGAAATGCCTCTGAAATCGCAAATCCAAAAAACACATAATGTACTGCACGGAAATAATCGCGAAGGCGAGACTTTTTTTGCAATGACATCCCCACTTTTTTTCTTTAAAGCCTCCCCAGAAAGGTTAGTGATTAATTTTAGTATGCTAGAATTAAAATTAATGAGTATTAATAATATTAATTACGATATTGTTCACCCGTGTCTGTCAGACACCTTGTGCCCGAGCTCACAGATGCGAATTTTGTACCAGAATAAGATAAGCATCATAATTAATATTGTTAATACCCATTAATTTTCATTTTAGCATTCTAAATTTAATCATTGACCATCTTGGGGAGGCTTAAAAGAAAAGAATGGGGAATATCGTTGCAAAATAACATAAGAAAGGCGCAGTTCGGGTCCTCGCCGTAGATTTTTTCGTGAAAACGTCGGGATAAAAATCATAAAACAAGTATTTCGTATTCATATGTAATTTAATTATCAATCTCTTTAATACAATAATTACACAGAGTAGTATAATGATTATAAAAGCTACCACAGACCATTGCTAAATGCAATAAACTTGTGATTTATCTTTTATGTAATCATTATGCTACTCTGTGTAAATATTGTATTAAAGAGATTCATAATCAAATTACATATGAATACGAAATACTTGTTTCATGATTTCTTCCCGACGTTTTCACGAAAAATCTACGGCACGAACCTAACCCGAACTTCGCCTTTCTTACGTTTTATTTAGAGTAGCTTTTAATGGCGCTATCTGTTGGTAGTATATGGAACTACATTTCGCGTATGCGCAGTAAAACATTTACTACAAATACCCATATTTCCCGTAATATTCAAATTCTTTAATGAATTCAAATTTTAATATAATGTTTCTTTTACGTATTGTCAAGTAGGTATTCTGTAAGTTTCGCACAATTCGAAAGAAAACTCTGCATGTTATAATAAAAAAAAACATGCGGAATTTGAAATTTTCGGGATTCAATACGGATTTTTACTTATATTCTGATAAATATTTTTATTGTCTCACTTTGGGTCCTAGTAGCTTAAAATGACACCAGAATCAATCTCCTATATGAACGCGTATCCACGCTACAGTTATTTATAACCTTACATAAAGCTAATTCATAACAATCACGCGCATGCGCCTAAACTGGTACGTTGATGGCAAAACAAATACTATGCGACAAACTCTTAGAGATGTGATCTATCCGTTTCGGGTCAACCATTCTTTTCGCATTATTAGTCTTATAGTTATTAGCGATTCAAATCTAACAGTATTTTGTCACACAAGAAAGTTCCACCGACTATCACTGTAACGAGTGGAAAGATGTTTTCACCTCAAAAAATCTCGCCTTCTCCGTTATTTCCGTACAATACAGTACTCGTTTTTTTTTTGGATTTTCGATCTCAGAGGCATTTCGGATAATTCGGGTTTCGGTTAACCCGAGATCGGTTAACCGGGAGTTTACTGTAATTAGCACGACGTAACACATTCCATAATTATCGACTCATCCGATTTTAAGAAATCGTTTATATGAACGCCGTAAATTTGTTTTATTATTCACTGAGAAATTACAATTAGAAGCCTACGAACTTTTCACGATGACAGTTACGATAGATGGGAACACAAATCATAAGCAGCCATGTGTTTAAGACAAACATTAAGCCAACTAAACTCGCGGAACATCTGTTTCCTGTCCCCAGTGAGAGTTTACTCTTAATACAAGGAAAAAGTGCTTAATTATAGCATCATCCATCATCTTGCGAGTATTTTAAATTTAAAGAAGTATAAAGCGCTGGGAACAATCCGATAAATTCCGCAATTATGATTGCCACTAACTTCCTTCACGACGTAAGTGACCAAACTTCCTGGATTAGTCGGGAGAGTTCTAGTTTTTGAACATTTATCCAGGATTTGCCGTCAAATGAGTTGAATGCTCCAGAGACTCCCGATGATTTTCGTTTAAAAATAGTTTGTAATAAAAAAAAATTAAAACATCAACTAGATTTCAATCTGTAAAATGCTGACTTCTTGAAAAATTCTACTTTCCAAATTTTACTACGAGTCTGAGATTATCCAAAACGGTCCTGATTTTTTACTGCTTGTCCCGGCCGATTTTGAATAAAATATCTCAGTTCTTACTCATAATCATATTAAAAAATTAAACAGATTTATGACATTTAATTTTAAAAAAATTAAAGAGTTTTCCTTCTCTTCTTTTAGTAAACATAAATTATTGTTACCTTAATATAAAGACTGAAGGTCAATAAGTCTGAAGAAAAAGTAATAAAACTAATATTGAAACGTATTATTAATGTTTTTTCATCCCTTCTTGCTTTCTTTTTGCAATTAGTTGTAATCGCTTCACAAGTGTTTTTTTAAAATGTGAATTCTGATCAGCAAATTTGTGCATTTCTCTTATAGATGAATATATTCCATTTTTACCATAACGCATTTTACAGAAGAAATCACTACAATAGCACTTTCTACTTAGCCATTGAAACTTCATTTGAATTTTTTTTCAATGATGAATTATGCTGATCGAATAAATCTGTCGTCACTCTTAATTGATATCTTATCGATTATAAAAAATTATAATCAAAACTCGGCTCACGCTGGAGAAGTCATTCACTCTATGCATGAATGTGTATCACTTTGTATTGTCGCGTTTTTAAAATAAATAATATCTATCCCGTTAACTCGTGTTATATGAGAAAGCGCTTATTATTGCAATTTAACTGAAATAATAGGAGTTGTTGGGCATCAAATGTATTTATTTCTCATTTAAACACCAAAATTTTATACAAAATAAAAGACACAGAATTTAACAGGTAAACATTAAGGAAACTGGATCGTAGAACACAGGAGAGTCAAGGTTACAGTTATTTCTTAGTAAGAACATAAATTCAATTGTTTACTAGCGCTAGCGCGCCGTCAGTTATTACCCTCGAACCGGACAGGGGTTGCACATTATAAGTCGATTATAAAAGGTAAATCGCATAAATTAGGCCTTTTTCCGTTATCAGTTGAACACTTGTGTAAGTATTGTCGATTATTTTACCGTAGTAGTTTGACAGGATTATTAAAATAAAGTAGAATTCGACGATATTCCCCTATTTTCTCAATGTGTGTTGATTTCGCGTTATCCATCAGGGATTTGACGCTATCCACCATCTTATATAGCGTCTACAGGGACGTCGGTTATTCGGATAAGACGAGATTAAAGTTGTGTTTTACAGGTACAGGTTGCATATATACTGCGATGGACTTCTTAATTTAAACCGTTATTCAGTTAACAAGAATGACGTTATAGTCGGAATTCACATCCCTTAACTTTTACGTCACACAAAAGCGAGTATGTTTGACCATCAACGAAATTTTTCATGTGTATACCAGGACCTTATAGAAGACGTATCTTTGTGAGAAATCTGTAACTCCTCCGATTTTAAAGTCACCAGGTCACTGATACCCCTGATTATTCGAACTGTTTACAGCTTCAATTCACGTTTATATTGAACATCAGATTTACAATATTACACTCTTACTTATACTGAAAATCACCATTTTTATCTAACTTTCTAAAATGTCAATTTAGTTTACTCTTATTAAAATGAGCTTTTTCCAAATAAATATAATTTGGGATAGTTCGGGATAAACCAAAGACACTTTTTT
>BGPR01005115.1:27497-39409 GCA_013235015.1 Araneus ventricosus
TTAATCGGAATGTTAAATAACATTCAAAATATTCTCCATATAACGAAGTGGTTGTCTCCCTATAACGAATTTTTTCAGTCCTTTATCTTTTCGATTTTTGTCATTTTTGAAGAAAGTTGCTAATTTCTGTGCAAACAAATCGCTCACAAGTGCCTGTTTCTGGAACCACTCGCGCGCATTGTTCATTCCAGAGATAACACATAACAATAGAATGTTATGTGAAGGGTAATGCAGTTGTGGGTACCTGGGTTTCTACAGATGGAGCAACATTTCTACGGGTCAAGATTCCAAGAATCGAGGTTGAGTGGGGGTGGAAATAGCAAATGGATGTGACAATACGCATTTTATGTTTATCCATACTAGTACATATTATTCTCTAAATTGGTGAATTGTCTTCACTTTTGAGCATTTTATTTATACAATAAAAATTAGTATGATTTTAACAAATTTATAATAAATATTACTTCATTTTTAATTGAAAGTCATAATTTAATATTTTTGAACTTATCGCACATACTAATTTGTTACATTTACTTAAATAACTGCAAAAATCTCTAATCTCCGTATAACGAAATTTTCTCTATAGCGAATTTTTCAACTGGAACCAAGCGATTTCGTTATAGGGAGATTCCACTGTATTTCATTAACTCTTTTCCGTACATCTAGGACATGGGTTCCCAACCTTTTTTCTCTCGCGCACCACTTGATTAGTCTTTTTATTTCGCGTGCCCCCTACTGCCATATCCAACCCCTCCATGCAAAGAAGTTAAGGGCTTCGGTTAGCTTAAGAGTCAAATGACTCGAATTAATAACGTTTGCAGGACTTAAATTTGATTATGCATTTTATTCCACTTATAAAAAATAGTATTAGTTCAACACTAAAACAAATGAAACCCGTATTTAAATGATTTCGCAATGACTTATAAGGATAGCTAATAATTACACATCGCAATTATCAGCTATTTAAGTGGAAGGAAATTTCAATGCGATCCTTGAGTGTGTCTCATGGAGCTGAGTTTTATAAAATTGGGTTCAAATGAAGACGGATATAACGTTATGTCTCGAGATGTGAAAACCAAATGTCAATAAATTACCAGGTTTCCTTTTCCTTTCTTTCCTATCTTATTTCGAGAGTAGGCTTTAGGATTTGCACAGCTTTCACATTTACTTTTCATGGAAACGAAATTCTGTAACTTTCAATCCCTTATGTTTTCTTGTTTCCGCTATAACCAACTTTGAATTCGCGTACCCCAACTGGTCCTCTGCGTACCCCCAACTGGTCCTTTGCGTACCCCAACTTGTCCTTTGCGTACCTCCAACTGGTCCTTTGCTTCGCGTACCTCAACTCGTCCATTGCGTACCCCAGCTGGTCCGTTGCGTACTGGCTCATTGCTGCGTACCTCCAGCTGGTCCATGCAGCCCGGCGTACCTCAACTCGTCCGTTGCGTACTAGCTCGTACTTTGCGTACCTGCCTCCAGCTGTCCTTTTGGCCGCGTGCCTCAGCTCTCGTCCGTTGCGTACCCCAACTCGTCCTTTGTGTACCCCAACTGGTCCGTTGCGTACCCCCAGCGGTACGCGTACCACAGGTTGGGAACCTCTGATCTAGGATATAAACAGTTTGCGTATCTCTATCATTATCATTCATGAAATGAAGCAAAAAATGCTTACCATTTAGATTCTATTTTGGGCAGAAATAACTTGTATCACTTAAAAATTTTCCGTCATTTGGCTACATAGCAGAAGTGATTTCAAGGAGTATACTGGTAGTTATTAGATAAGTTTTATTAATGGTTGTTAGATAAAAATCTTTAAGAAAATTGCGTTATACGTTCGGTTGAAATGCTGAAGACGTGAGCCCTAATTTTTTTTACCCTCTTTTAATAAACCCCCTACGAGCGTTCTGTGATTCAGCTTCAATTTTAGAAAGAAATGTTATTGACTTGATAAGTTTTAAAGTAATACGTTAAAATCTGTCTATATTTTTATATATTCAATTCTGTTCTGTTATAGAACCTACTTTCATAGCATTTTCATCAGGAAATTGTTCGCATCTTATAAAAATACGTTGTTTAATTCAAATTTATCTCGGGTATTTTATAGACAATCTCGTCAATATTTTTTTATCATTTTAGGTCTTTAAAGTAATTGTAAAGACCTGAAAATTAAGAAGGGATGGTAAAGGTATAAAATTAAGAAAGTTAAAATTATGATGCATCTCTCCTGAGGAATACGAAATTATTTGTATTATAATTGATTATTCACTCGGTCTTAAAACCCCTTATTGAAATCAAAGGCTGCTGAAAAAAGTAAATGAATTTTTCAACATGTTTGTTTCCTAGCCACGGTTGGATACCTTTCAATGAAATCGTATCTTCTGAAATTCTGAGCTTGGAATAATAATGAAATAAATAAATAAAGTTTTAGGTATAAGCTTTTATTCACAAAATGCACTTTAAATGAGAAAATACGTTTACACATTATGATTTCGTCAAAATGAACTCAAAATTAAAAAATAATTTTTCTGATTATAATAAAATGCATGGTTCGAATAAAAGCGTGGGTGCCTTATATAGCACCTTATATTTTGTGTATATTTCCTTAAACAAATGGAATATTTCTAGAAGGTAAAGGCCGCTTTTATTCGAACCATGCATTTTATTTCAATCAGAAAAAATATTTTTTACTTTTGAGTTCATTTTGACGAAATTATAATGTGTAAACATATTTTCTCACTTAAAGTGCATTTTGAATAAAAGCTTATACCTTAATTTTTTTATTTATTTATTTTATTTTCTACTTTTTAGTGACGGCTGACACGAATGCACACGACATGTTAGGCATAGTAAACCAAATTCAATTATTGAATTCTCACGAATTAAAAAAATCTGGTTGTTGGTGAATTCTAATAGAAAGTAAACCCAAGACGCGTAGAAACACAAGCTATTACTTCATTCATCGGTGCAGCGCCGGAAGTATAGCGTATTCTCTGTTAGCTTCGTAGTGTTGTTACAACCCTACGTAACGTGAGGTTACCACCTTCTAAACTTTATCGCCCAAACATAGGGCTAAAATTTTAATATCATTTCGTTAGGTTTAAAAATAGGTATAGATTGCAAATCTTTTCGCATAATATTGTATTGTCACCGGAACCTCACCAGTGTGCTAAATTTCAAAGCTGTAGCTCAATTGGAAGTAGGTAAGAAATCGATCTCAAGATTTGAGGACACGACAGTCAAGTTGAATAAAAGCTTATAAGAAACCAAACACGAATTCAGTAATCCAAATATCTTCACCTCAATCTTTTCCAACCTGAAAGTGGATTCTCTGCTCATTTCAGTGTTTAATAATCAGTGTGGTGCTTTACTGAGGGAAGAAATATTATATAAATAAACTGTACAATTCGATGTGCTTTTATTTAGCGTAGCTTGACAGTGTAAAGTGAACTAATATTCCTTTCCAACTTTTTTCCCATTATAATTATACCTTTTTGGAAAATAAAATTTATTTATTTTGTTCATTCTTTGCTCTTGTGAGCTCCCACACCCTCCCACTTTCTGACATACAAGAAAAGTCCCGTAAATTATTGCATTTCTTATGTACTTGCTACTCTTCACGGTGATATTTATTAAAGATAAACAAAAGTTCCAATCAGATATGTATTGAAGCTTATCTATGCACCCATCAAGAAACTTTCCTGTTTTTCCTCCTTGTTTTCGGCATCGCATAATGAATCATCACTTGCATAAATTACACCATTCACAGTTAATTGGAAACTGTAACATTTCTCTGCGAAATTTATCCTACTGTTCAACAACGGATTCCGAGACTACCACTTTTGGACGATTTTACACCGGAAAGGGGTGTCATATGAGCGCATTTCCGGAGTTCTTCGTTAGAAAACGCTCAGTAAAATGTAAATCACTCTTCCATTCTTCACTTTTCCCTATTTTGATGAAAATATCTCAGCTCGGAGCATGTGCAAAAGTGCAGAATCCGTTGCCAAACAATAGTGCAATCCGTTTGTTGGTTTGTTGCGGGTTTTTATGGTACAACAGCCATATTAGACTATACTGCGCCAAACCTGTGCAATCCGTTGCAATGCGTACGACCTGTAATGCAATAATTAATTTTGGAAAAATTTAGCATTTGAATTTTTTCTGTAATGTTTCGTTATATCTTAGAAAATATCTCTTGAAGTTGGTTCTCTTTTCCGTTCAATCATCAAAACGGTAACAGAAGTGATAATATTCATTCTGATCTCTGGAACCACCATTTCGAAAGTTTTCATCAGGAAGCTCCAAAAGAGAAAAGATTGATGCGACGCTTGAATGACACGAGAGATAATTTGACGATTTCATATTCCAAGAATCAGGTCTAGAAATAATGCAATCATTCATTGATTCTCGGAGGTTATTTGTGAGCATATCTATAACTTCCTTCTCACGGAACTGGCAGAAGTATAATATAAATGTGAAACTACTAGGCTTTGCGCTTATGTAGTATTGATCCAGGCATAAATATTCATCAATGTTCCGTCCTCCTGTAAACAACAGCAATAAGTAATTTATTTCTAAGTAATTTAGGAACTATATATAAATGTGTGATGTATCACATATATTAGCGTTTTATCTATAGGAAAGATTTGTCGATTACGCAACAGATTCCGCAAGAACAAATTTGGTTGATGTCTTAGGACACGCCTAAAATAAATGTCGAAACTAGAATATTTTATGGTTATTTCCGTTTTCACACCAGTTCAGAGGAACTATTTTTGGAGTTACAGCGTTTTCCAATCATCTTTTATTGATCTGATTGATTGGCAATGAAGTAGAGTGTCACAATTGATGTGTCACTAAGTTATCAGAGCTGTAGGTCAAGGAAGCTCAGTTATCAAAAAAGATGGTGCTCTTTCGATAGAATTTCTAAGCACAGAATATGATTTATATGCAGACCAAGTAACTGGGCATTATGCAGAAGTATGCCAAAAGTAGGCTTATTGAGATCTGAAAAATAAGAAACGGCGGCAATGGCGAAAGTAAATAGAATAATCAAAGCTATATTGACGCCACGAAGAAAAAGTTTTAACGTAGGGCTACGTTCCTCCCATTGGGGTCTCAGGAAGGAATTTGATTCATGCGCCAAAAAAACGTTGTATGGGAGATCCTCTATAGCTCGGTAACTACATATGTTAAAAACATAAATAAAGTCTTATTTTAAAGTTAGTGGGTAACAACAGAAGCTACCAAAAATGAAAATCGGAATTGTAGTTCAGCGTCTACTGAGTCTCAAAGTTGGGCAAAAATACGCATGATTTGGTGACGCCATCCTCTATATCTCGGTGACTAAATACGTTAAAAACATAACTAATGTCTTATTTTAGAGATAAAGGGTAACAATCTTTGATTACTTCATTCGATTTGAGTCTCAACATAGGGGCAGTCTACTTGCTCACATTTTGCTGTGGTTGAACAATGATCCTAAAGAAAAGGTTAGCGAGCACATGCCTGGTACGGTGGCAATGATAAATGCGTTGTGTTCACTGAGTAGAGAACTGCTTGACAAGACAAGAGTCAAAATCGAATACATAAGCACACATTCACTTGTACAAAACGTTAAGAATCTGCATAAAATCTACATCTCTTTTGTTTCTCGAAACTTCCAGAAACAAAAGAGTCATGCGAGTAAAGTAGTCCTACGCCTTTAACATCAGCGGCTGTTTGAAAAAGACAGTCTCCCGTCATTTTATTTTATTTTTAATTTGAATTGCAGATTTTTGGGGAAGGGCTCCGATAGCATTACAAAAAATATGCAAAGAGCAAACTATTTTCTAATCTATTCAGCTGAATAACATTTTCTTAGAAATTTCATACTACATCTTTATTTTCAAAATGAAAGGACTTTTTGTAAAACCATTCCAGCTGAAGAGTTTTCCCATAGTTCAACCAATATTTCTGATATTCGAAACACATTTTCCTATCTCTACCGGCATGAGAGACCAAAAGACATGCAAAAAGTCCCTACATTAGTCCCGTAGAGATCCAAGCAATGGGAGTACAGGGTTGTGCTTGCATTAACGTGACCATTTATTTTTTTACTCAAAACGGGACATCTACTATTCGAGAAAACTCATATTTCTTCATTTTTTTTTTCATTATGAAAAAGAACACGAAAATAAATAATTTATGTGATTTTGTAGTTTTCTGAAAACACATTTTACTTTATATGTTTGGTATTGATTTAAAAAAAGAATGAAATTCTTGGCAATATTACTTAAAATTTACTTTGGTAATTAACGTTACTTTAATGAATTGAAAGTTGCAACTGTGATTTTCCACTCGACCACAACTTATTCATGAGAGAAAAGTGCCGGGCAGACATATTATGTGTTAAAGAATTGTACGAAAGTTCTCATTTTGTCTTTGTCTTCTATATTTTGGATTGGTTGATGGAGGTTTAATGGCGCAAGAGCCATTCTTAGCTAAACTGCGCCAATCAAATGGTAAGAATCAACATCAATAGTTGAACATGGTAAAACGAGATAAAATCTAGATGAAACGCAAAGTTTAAAAATTTGAGCAGAATGCACCACAATGAGACAAAAAATGTAAAAAATGTTAAATATGTAAAAAAAACCCAATAGCCTTTCAAAAGTTAAAAATGTTTGGGTGATGATTTTCACCCAGCAAGGCTTGCAAGGTTATAGACGATGAATGAAAATAATGATCACGATTAGTTTTAAAAGAAGGAAGTTCAATTAAAATATGAATGACAGTAAAATGTGTATGACATGTGGGACACACTGGTGCCCTCTCGCCAAAAATGAGATGCCTGTGCGTGAAGCGAGTATGCTCTATACGGTCTATATTTTTTAAGCAATTAAGATGAAATTTTGTAATATCTTCTTTGAAAGCGGAAGCCACTAGAATCCTTTGGTAATATGCTGGGTTCTTTTTCGTATAATCTTTAGTTTTCCATTAAATTACTTGTCAACGATAACTGTAAACTCATTATTGAAACTTTTTCGGCCATCTTTTAATAGTTAATTACTTCTTGTTGAGCTATACAATATTTGCAATAACTGAACCTAAAAAATTAACTATCATTTTAATTACAGCTCGTACAAATGTAATATTGCAAAACTATGCATGGCTAACTTCTTTGTGAGTTTAAGATTCTGCATTAAAACAAAAAATTCAACTTTCATCGAAGTGTTGGAAAATTCTTCCTAAAAAATTGCAAACATGTATTCATTACAATAAAGAACGATTGTATTTATCGCAGATCAGGCAGCTTTTCATTTCAAAACACGCAACTATGTCTTTACTTTACCTTACTTTACTTGCTTACCTTACTTACTTTGCTTTTACTTGCATACCTTAGTTTGCAAGCTAATTACTGCAAAAAGTTTTTCCAATTTGAAAACATTTTGCAGCAAGTTTGGAATCCTATTATTTATAACTCAAAGACACAATCATTCTTGTAAGCATTCTCTCAATCAGTAAAGTTGATTTATTCACTAGATTAATTGCCGTTTTGAAGTTCCACGAAGGTTGCTGCGGATGGATCACATAATTGACGCGATCGAATTAACTAAGAAACAGCATTAATGGCCGCAGTTACGTAAACTGGAACAAACCACTATTTTACGAATTCTGGGGCTCGTTATCACAAAACTAGAACATCACCCGTCTTGGTATGACGGGTGCAAATTGCCTCTTCATTCGAGAGAATTCCCGTCAAATTTGACGTGTTTAAATAGATATATATATGCAAGATAAATGTTTAACATTGATTGAAAACAACTAAAATAAACATATGTTTTACCACAGGAAATATTTTGTTTATTTACATATTTCTTTACACAAAAACCTCTTGATAAACAACATTCCGTGTGAAGTATTTTTCGTTGTTGAACAATTTTATTATAATTCAATAACCATGAAATTCTCAGCTTGTCAAACGGAAGTCAGAAGTTAAAATTTCAAAGCAATTCTTTTTCGAAATTCTAATCAAAACAAAGTGTCAAACGTTGCCAAAAAATATTATCAAATTATATCATCACGATTGCAATAAATAATCAAATGCATCGTGGCGTCCAAACTATATCACGCGCGTGATATACCGCTGACGTAATTCACTACTTTCTATTAAAAAACGGAAATTAATTTAAAATATATGATTAATATAATTTAAAATTTATCAGGAATTATTAATCATAGCGAGATAAATTTTATATCAATCGATAACAAATTTTATTTTACTATTGTAAAGCTATTAAATTTGAAATTTGAGCGACAATTACTTTTTTAAATTTAAAATTATTGAAATTTACTTGCTCTAACAATGAAATAATGCTGTTTAACATCTCGCAGTGCTATGGCGCGAATTTTATTGTTGGTAACGTCAGAGCGTTACCAGATCAGTGAGAGACAGATCTGCGCTGTTATATTAGTAATGTACTCAATCTCATACGCTACAATAACGAGCGAGACTCGTCATGAGCTTTAAATGACCAACTGCCCAGTGATGAGCTATACTCTATATGCAATTAAAAGCATGTGCGGCATGTTTAACCCACTGACTACCGAATTTTTTTAAATGACTATTTAGATGCAACGCCTGCAAACATGTTCAAATACCATTGAGACAAGCGAATTGTTATTTATACGCAAGGCTTTATTGCTATAATATGTGTTAGGAAATTCTGCATTTTAAGCTACGAAGCTTGCATCTTTTCTAAATTGTCTCTCGTACCTTTACTCTAAGATTCGAAGCATTCTTTCTTTAAGATTTTTACGTCATTTCTTTGAACTAGTCACTTCACTTGACATCCATATTAGCAGCTATTTAATCGGAATAGTATGACGTTGTCTATTCGATTCCCGCAGCTGATATGTAGATCTACTGATTACACTGGACAACAACCATTTTGTTGCCCGTAAGATTTTAACTATTTCTTATGTACTTTCACGCTCTGAATTCGAAAAACTAATCAGAATTTGTCTATCATCCTCCAATTTTATGCAACATGAACTCCCACTAAAACCTCTGTCCACTCCTTTCTTTTATTTGAATCAATGTCGTCGCCAGGATATTTTTTTGTTGCCTTTGAAATTTTAACTGATAATGGTGTTTTTATGATCACTGAACCCGAATATAATCTCGAAAAACCTCTATAACACACTGTTTTTCAGCAACACTACTCGTAATTGCTTATAAGTATATATAAAATGTCATTGAAATATGTCGGATTTTGTGTCAAAAATACTTTCTGAAAAAATTAATTACCGGCCAAGAAGATAATGTTCGGGTTTGAAATGCTCTTACAATTATAATTTTCATAAATAAAAGGCTGCATGTCAAAAATTATAACAGACGTTTTTGGATCGAGAATCCTGCAACGCAAATACAATTCAATGCATGAGCCACTTTGTAAGGACAGATGTTTCTGTTTGGCAGCACGTGGAAGCTTTTGCCAAGATGGTGATGTGATATTTTGTAATGATGTTGACTCGTTGTTTAAGGCTATATAACTACAACATAACCCTCAAGAATGGCGTTTGTTTATAGACTCTTCAAAGGTCAGCTTAAAAGCAGTTCTGTTACGCAATGGTAACACGCAGCCTTCGATTCCTGTAGAATGTAGCCGTTCGTATGAAAGAAACATGCGAAACCTTGAAGCATATGTTGTCCAGTATTGAGTACAGCAAGCATTCTTGGCATATATGCGCCGACTTGAAAATGATTGCCGTCTTAGTTGGATTGCAAGCAGGCTATGCCAAGTTTTTTACTTTTTGTTCCAGTGGGACAGTAGGAACAGAAAAAAAGTACTACATCAAGAAGGTGTGGCCGAAGCGACAGTTCCTAATACAGGGCGTGAAGAATGAAGAGAAAGAACCACTAGTTGCCTCAGCAAAAATTATCTTGCCTTAATTGCACATCAGATTAGGTTTGATGAAGAATTTTGTTAAAGCGATGGACTGAGGAGGAAGTGGATTTCAGTATTTACGTCTGAAGTTTCCAAAAGTGAGTGAAACAAAAATTAAGGAAGGCATATTTGTTGAGCCTCAATTTAGACAACTAATGAAGGATCCTGTGTTTGAGAGTAAACTGACTAAGAAAGAAGCCGCAGCATGTACATCGTTTAAGGAGTTAGAAAAAAGCTTCTTCGGAAATCATAAAGCGGAAAACTAAGGCAAATCGTCAATACCTTGCTTAAAGGCCTACAAAACTATGGGGTGCAACATGCCGTTGAAAATCCATTTCTTGCACTCTCACTTAGAATTCTACCCTGTAAACCTTGGATCAGTAAGCGACGAGCATGGTTAACGGTTCCATCAGGATATCTCGAATATGGGAGCTCGTTACCAAGGGAAATAGAATCCTAAAATGTTAGTCGACTATTTTTTGGACATTGAAAATGGATATTCCTTAATCCAAGCACAGTCGACAGGCCAAGTACACAAGAAAGTGAAGGTTTGTAACATTTTAATATGCCTGTGTAAATATTGCAAGCTGAATATGATTTCCTAATGTATATAATAAGAGTTACTACGTTGCTCAAAAACTATGGGTGATTGAAAAAAACGGTTAATAGATTTGAAATCAGGGTACAAAAGTACATAGGTATAACCCTTTCTTTCTCAAGCAACATGAAAAAAATTTTTTTTGTTGTCCAGTGTTATTATCAGAGTATATATGCTTGTCTCTACTATGTCATATAAAAGGGTACGGCCTGTAGGTCCTCTAAGCATTCTCTCCTCGGAGAGACTTCAGTGCCATGTAAGCTGCTGCTGGTACTGTACCTATAAGATGTAGGACCCTGATAAATGGAAATGTGGTGATCTGTAAATATGATCGTCCAAATAAATGTCTCTTTTAACTTATATGATTCGTCATTTCTGAAACAATAAGAAATGTTCTATCTCATAAAAATTCCACTGCAAAAGCCAGGACGATTTTAGCTTATTATTCAGCAGCTCTTCTTAAGTAGTATCCTGTCTCTACTACAAGGATTATAGTTTTTACGAGACTAACAAGTGATATTGGCAAACTCGCTTCCTGTGCCTAACAATATGATTCAACTCAAAAAAATACTACAAAGCAAACCCATTAGCTTGCAAAAATCGCAGGATCCAGCAGAAAATAGATTTACATCCAACCCGCGGAAATTGCGGGAGAAGCAGTCACAGGGTTAAATGGTGCTTTGTTGAAAAAATTTCAGAATTAAATCGAAGCGCAAGGGGTTAAATGTTTGTTGTTTGCGACGCATAAATGAACAAACTACAGTTGGCTTCGCAAAAGGCATATCATAATTCAGTAATTAATTTTAGAAAAATGCACCAGTGAAGTTGTTTCTGCAATGTTTTTTAAATAGAATTAATAATAATTATATAAAAAAATAATTATATATCAAAATACACGTTTTGCAATTAGTCTCCGATTGCATAATTGCATCAAAATTATGTGTTTGGCATGCAAAGTACATAAAGTTACAAAAAGTAATCTAAGATATGTGCAAAAATAAATCGGTAATCATAAAATATGAAAAATTAAATCACTAATACAAAAATATAGAAATTTTTAAAAAGCTATGTTCAAAATTTGAGAAAAGTAAATTTAGAGGTAAAAATTTTAAAAATGTATTAACTGCGCTGTTCGGAGATTTGCATCATACATGAAGCAAAAGAAAATGAACAGTTTGCTGTTAAATGAAATTAAATGAATAATAATCAAGCCCAGGGAAAACGTAATAGGAAAAATGAATCTGTTTAGTGTTTATAATGCTAGGCCAGAGATTTGGAACCTGCGGCCTTAAGCCCGCATACGTCCTTCTTGAGTGTTTCTCCTGCGGCCTTACTCTGTATATACAATTTGCTTTGAAATATATAATTGTCTGTAATATAATATT
>BGPR01005115.1:39419-50850 GCA_013235015.1 Araneus ventricosus
ACATAACAGAAAAAATGAATCTGTTCAATATTTATAATGCTCGGCCATAGATGGAGAACCTGTGGCCTTAAGCCTCATACGGCCTTACCAGTTATATACAATTTGCTTTGAAATATATAATTGTCTATAATATAATATTAATTACAGGACCTTTATTTCTGCTCGCCCAGCCTTTTGCCCAACTGCCGAAATTTAATGAGGCCTTTCAGTGCAAACAGGTTCCTCATCCCTGTGCTAAGTTTGTCGCATAAAACCTTTTATATACCTGTTGTTTTATATCTATAATCGGCATTTAGGTATCTATACCTAGATGCCGATTACGAATAGAATAAATTTTCAACGTTCTTTTAATTCCAAACAATCATGAGAGAAATAATTTACCATTTTTGAACACGCTCAACAAAGAGCAGGAAAATTCATTATCTTCATTTCTCTTATATCAGAATGCACAGAAAAAGTATTGTAATCGTTTTTAGAAATTCGGCGTTGCGAATTTAAATGGATTCAGACATTTTAAACCTCTCTAAAACTAAAATGCGCTCTTTCGAAATCATGCCCATTTGTCTGTCTGTATGTCCGTCACCCGGTGTCATGGCATCAGGAATGGTGGACATGGGGCGGCGTTTTGTCAGTAACCCGGATGTATTTGAATATGATGGCTCAAAAACGCTACGAGCTATATAGATGAAGATTGGCATATGTTCTTTACAAATGCTGGTGTCAAACTTTGTGCCAGTTCTGTGGGTGGCTGTATGTTCTTTAAAAAATTGGTTATTACCTTATTTAGTTCTATTTATTTATATACGTAGCCTATTTCAAAAATAAATTAGTTTTTCACTCTGAAGGTTGAAACCTTCCAGCGGGCGCGCGTATTCAGGCTTGATTATATCGTGCATCACATTACATATTTATATCGCGTTTTTTTATAAAAATAAATGCAACTTTTATTAATGTAATCTCTATTTATTAACTTCATATTAAACAGGGATTATAAATATAAATTACACTTAAATTTATAAAAGAGCGATATAAGTATGTAATACGATTCACAATATAAGTATGTCCTGCATACGCGAGACTGCTTGAAGGATAGCATAAGTACGCACAGTTTTAACGTAGAATTAAGTTCCTCCCAATGGGGTATCAGGTAGGAATTTGATTCACACGCCAAAACGCTACAGAAAACGTTATATGGGAGATCATCTATATCTCGGTAATTATATATGTTAAAAACATAACTAATGTCTTATTTTAGAAGATAAAGGGCAACAACAAAAGTTACAAAAAACAATTTGAAAATCGGAAAAGAATCACGCGAGTAAAGTACTCCTACGCCTTTAACATCAGCGGCTGTTTCAAAAAGACAGCCTCCCGTCATTTTTTTAAAACGAGACATGAAATAATCTTGCTTTAAAATTCTTACATGAGTGTCACTTTCCGTTTTATGCCATAGATTTTAAAAGGGGGCTTCTGACATCTAGCGGAGAACAGCAAAATTTATGTCAAAAAAGGGTCTTCTGCGGGTAAAATCAAACGGAAGAACAACCCCTTTTAACATCAAACGGAAACTTTAATGCTTTACTACACCGTGGCCGCAAATAACAGAAGTCCCATTTTTACACCAAATGAAGTATCTACCTTCATCAAATTAAAAGTCGAAATAAAAATATAATTTCGGTCAAGACTGCGGAAGTCCCCTTTTAAAATCAAGCGGTTCAATTATTCATTATCTTTGGTCAGTTTCTCTGAAAAAATGAACTTAAACTAAATTCTTTGTTTACAGTTTTGTAAAATCGTTTATTTTTTACTTTCTCGTATACAAAGAGAAAGTATTGTAATCGTCAAAAAATTCAAACTCGAGATTTTGACGAATCTCCACGTTTTAGACTTCCCCGAGTCCGAAAAACACAATTTTGGAATTATGTCTGTCTGTCTGTCTGTGAACCCGATAACTCGAAAACTATTAGAGCTACGGGGATGAAATTTGGTATGTGGTCTTTAAACATAATTTTTAGGTTTCTATCAAATTTTGGACAAAATCCGTCTACGGGAAGTCTGCCTGTCTGCATGTCCGAAGTCATGCGAACACTATAACTCAAAAACTTAGATAGCTAGATGGATAAAGTTTGGTACACAGTTTTATCGTCATAAATGTAGGTCCGTATAAAATTTTGGGCCAAATCCGTCAACGGGCTGACTGTCTGTCGGTCTGTATAATAGCATACTTGTTCAACTCCATGCGCATGCGTAAATGCCTGTGCAAAGAGGGATACTCCGAAAACTGGGCAGTTTGCCAAAAACCAATTCTGGCGGCGAGATTTTGTAAGGAAGCAAACATTTAGTGTGTCTCGTTTTACTTGCGTATTGGAAGCAATCTCTGCGCATGCGCAAGCTATTCAGCGAGCAAGCTATTCTCCTGTTTTCTTCTCCGCACGCGGAATTTGCATTGCTAGAGTTTGATAAAAAAAAATAAATATTGCGAAGTTTTAATACATACGTATCTTTTTGAATATGATTCTTCACCTCAATATTTTACTATCACTATAATCAACAATAAAAAACCTTCCGATAGTCATAGCATTCTGGGTTAAAGTTGGTTCGAACTTTTTATCAACGCAGGGGGAAGGGAAATGACAAATGTTTGAAAAGTATACGAGAAAGTTTAGGGGAGGCCACTCCCGCTGGTTTTACTTCACCGTCGAAAATAATGAACCTTCCGGGCGCGCTTACGCGGATTTTACGACATATCGTGCATCGTATTACATATATGTAACATCTTTACTAAAGGTGAAATGTAGAATGTCTGAGTCAAGGAGAAGACGTTAGTTAAGTCAATCTTCTTTTATTCAGTCGTTGAGGATATTTCTTCATGGGTAAAGGATTCAGTTCTTAGGTAGCTCCATGACCAGAAAAGAAGAGGTAACGCGCGATTCGGCGCGATGTTGTTATTCGTTTACATGTTGGAGTGAAAAAGAGGAGATAGGAATGCGCAGAACGCTTAAGTACCCAGAGAAGGGAATTTTCCCGGAACGACTCGCGACTCGAAAAGAAAGTTGTAATGCGCTTATTACGAAGAAAGTAGAAGTAATTAAAATGAGGTGGCGTTAAAAGATTATTTAAGAAAGTTAAAAAATTAAAATATCGCATATACATATCGTGTTATTTTACAAAAATAAATGCAACTTTTATTTATATTATCTGTATTTATTAGCCTAATAGTACACTAAGATTTTATAAATAAAATTTCACTCAAATATATAAAATAACGATATAAATATGTAATAGGATGCACAATTCAAGTATCTCTTGCGAAAGCGCACCCGCTGGAAGGTTAGTGGATTATTTCAGACATCAGTAAGAAAGTGAGATAAAGGGGTCTATTCTAGTACCCCTGGTTAGGTTGGGAGACGTCACTTTTCCCGTTGTTAACGTGTGGAAAAAGTGACTTCACCCGACCCAACCGGGGGTACCAGAATAGACCCGGAAAACTTACCGTTAGCATTTAATCGATTTGGTGACAGCTGAACTACGATAAAACAATCATCCTTTAGCATAACAAAATATAATTGTTGAAATTAATTCTAATTTTCACAGAGATGTACTAACAGATTTGCAATAAGGCAAACGGTTTCCGAGGCATTTTTTAAAACACTCATCCTGAATCATTTTTAATTAATTTTCAAGTAATCTTTGAATTTTTCAGTTAATAAGTTTTTATATCATTGCCAAAGGCTGGTCACAATATTTGAATACCAACCTAAATCTTTTACTACAAAGTACGAAAATTATGCTCATTAATTCTGCTACATAAATATTATATAAATAAAAATTGTTCGTAAATTTATAAAAACGATATTAGTAATATGTAATACGATGCACAATATAAGTATCTCCTGTATATGCGCCTGCTAGAAAGTTCACAAAGGTAGGTTTCATTTCACACTAACTCACTGTGGGTTAACTAAAGAACGTAATTATTTGACAGATTTTTTTAAAGGTATGATTTATACGCTTATATTCATTATTTTCCAAGACAAATTATACAATGAAATGAACATCGATTAATAAACCTAGCATTTGTTTTCAAAATACCGTGAAATTTCTGAATGCGTTCTTGTAATAATAAAAGAGAAAAACAATCACTCATTTAAAGAGTAAAACAAGTTACATACTCTTAGGTCGAAGCACTTTAGTAATGTTAGATCTGTCAGCATTTCTAGTTTCCGATTTCTGTTCATGATGATGATGAAGAAACTGTTTGAGATGTATGCTCGCTCCTTGGCTGCATTATCTCAAATTACTCTTAGTTTCTGTTGATAAACCGGTGTTGACAAACGAAAGATGACAGCGATTCTACATATGTTGCCATAATATTGCAAAACAATTCGCTCAATATTTTGAAATAAATCCTGTTGACTCAACGAGTTAACCAACAACATCAAATTTCTAAGTTAAGGCTGATTTCGAATCCAGATAATCGATAGAAATTCGTGCTCTTTCGTCTTTGGGTTTTTCAGCGAGCTTTTAAAAAAAACTTTTCACAAATGCTTGACCAGAAATAATGGAAAGATTCGCAATAGCGCCACATCTTTGGGGTCTATTCTGGTACCCCCGGTTGGGTTGGGTTCCTTTGTTAACGTGAGGAATCCAACCCAACTCCCAACCCAACCGGGGGTACCAGAATAGACTCCCTTAATACAGTTTAATATTGATGAAATATCTAATAAAATATAATTCTAATAACGAAACGAAGAATCTTGTTGTTTTGAATGCAAGGTATGATAATGGTTGTGATGTTTCTGACCCTTGAAGTAATGACGCCAGATGCCAGATTTTAACTAATATATATATATATATTCCCATAGAAAGCACAAGACAGGCAACACACATATAAATCCAGCTGGAGTGGTCTCCCCTAAACTTTCTCGTATACTCCTAACACATGTGGAGAAAAATAAGCTAAAAGGCAGTAAAACGAACAAGCATGCCTAACATAGTGGAGAAAAAAGGCTTGGGAATCGGAAGCTTGGAAGCGAAAGGCGTGGGTAGAAGCCGAAAGGATTAGCGCAAGTGAATCACGCAATTAAGCCATAGCGATCTCGCGTCATTGTGTGATGAGAAAAGACAAATAGGCGATTTGAACAACTTTTTTTCGACCGATTTAAACGAAAATTGGGCACAGATCTACAATTAATGTTAGAGGGCCTCAAACTAATTTTTATTTATCAAAGCCGTAGGGTTTACGAGTTATCGTGTTCACAAATATGCGATTATACAGACCTACAGACAGTCAACCCTTTGACGGAATTGGCCCAAACTCTGATACGGTCCTACATTCCTGATGATAAAACTGTGTACTAAATTTTATCTATCTAGCTATTCAAGTTTTTGAGTTATAATGTTCACATGAACGCGGAGAGACGGACAGACTTCGCGTAGATGGATTTTGTCCAACATTTGATAAAAACCTACAAATTATGTGTACAGATCACATACCAAATTTCATCCCCGTAGCTCTAATAATTTTCGAGTTATCGTGTTCACAGACAGACATAATTCCAAAATTGTGTTTTTCGGACTCGGAGAGGTCTAAGAAGGGGAAATTTCTCCAAAATCTCGAGTTCGAATTTCTTGACGATTACAATACTTTCTCTTTGTATATGAAATGGTAAAAATATAGTGGAGCACATTGCACTCAGAAGCCAGAGCTGTTTCAATACAACGACCACAAACAGGCCGCAGATTTCACCTCTCTGCACTCGGAAGCGAAACTGACTTGTTCACAAAAAGCAACCCCGTGTTATGAAGGAGGGCACTAGCGTTTTCTCAACCATTGTCAACGGTAGCCAATCATTTACAATAGTATTCTTGAAAGTCACTGTTAATCAAACAAATAATATTGCCTCGTACAGCCACATATGAATTACAACTGAGATGGGATCTTGGTGACTTGGCGGCCTTGTTTCATCTTCGGAACCAAAAGGTGGCGGATTCGAGACGAAATTCTATCAAAGATCAATCCTATTCGTGAATTTTGTGCACATTTGATCCGTACGGTTAAAAAGTCTTTCAGCTGCAAGGATGGATGAAGGGGCTTTAGGGGCTCAACCCCCAACTTCGAGTCTTCAATCATAGACTGTCCAGAATGCAATATTTTGATTTTTTTTAAATTTCTTATCTAGACTTTCCAAAAATTAATTGTAATTTGCCAATAATACACAAGTGCACATTAAGGGAGTAAGTGGGGGAGGCTCCCCTGGATTCTAGGAAAAATTCTGGGGAAAAACGTTTTATTAGGAACGTAATTCGTCGTTTGATGCCTTTGATCTCTGCAGATAGGTTGCGAAATCGTCAAAAACAAATGACTATCGTACCGTCGGGAAATAAAGGGCCAAACATCCACGGATGAAAAATTCTTAAGATTTGAGATTTATGATTAAATACAACGAAGTTGATTCATTTTAGAAGCTAATTTTTCTAACCTGAAAGCTATAAGATCAAAATAATCGGACGCTTGGAGGGCAAATTTCAACGAGGGATAAGTTTTTAGGACGTAAAATTGAAGTTACATTTAGTGCACCGAGACTTTTGGGCATTCCATTTCTTGGTTGTGTTATTTCCGAATTTCTTAAATTGATGTCATAAAATATATTAACATGAAAAATTTTGAGCATAATTGCGCTTTACATAGTTGTTTCCGTTAGTCTACCAAATATGTTTTTAACAAAACGAAATTTCTGAAATGGCAGAGATTTATTCAAAATTAGGCAATCGTAAGGCAGTGGCGTAGCAAAGGGGGTATAGATGCCCCGGGCAGCAGTCTTAGGAGCCGCCACGGCAAAAAATATTTAATGTGATCACGTCAATTTTAAAATCAAATAGGAAGAGGAGTGCGAAATAATATTACTATGCTCCATTCACCCTTGCTAAACCACTGAAGGGGCTGCAAAATCACATTTTCCCCCGGTAACACTTATCCTCGCTACGCCACTGGATATTGACCAGACTAAGGACAAAGGAGATTGCCTGTTTTAACGCCGGATGCAAACATTTTCTGCATGCAGTGGCGTAGCGACTGAGTAGCAAGGGGCGAGTGAATAGATCGAACGCTTCTCTTAGAGGACAATTGATGCAAAATATAGCGTTTTTGTCATTTTTAAAGCTAAATATGATGCGAAAAAATACTACTATGTCCAGGGCGCCACTTGCCCTCGCTACGCCACTGTCTTAAAGATGCTTTCTTTTAACTTGCTAATATTTTCAAGTTGGCATACTTTCTGTAAATTGCTTGATTAAAACCGCTTAACTTAAAAGCTCGAGAATACTCGTGCATCGAATTATCGCATTTTTAGTTTTAAAATTAATATTTAATCATTAATTAGCTTTATAATTATACACAAAAATTACGTAGAATCTATAAATATCTCAAGCATTATATGCCTTCTGAGATGAATGAAAACGACAGCCCCTTTCCAAAACAAAGGGATCATCTTATTAGATAGCAAAGAAAATGAAACGGTTAAGGGTTAATTACGTGACGCAAAAGAATGCAATGCTCTAAGCAGGAGGTTGGACGTAGAGCTACCACGTTTTGCTCAAACATATTTTGGAGAGTCAGAGCGTGCACCTCAGAGTGATTTTTTACAAAATTTTAAATAGAATTTTAATTAATTAAAAATTAAGCGAAATTTTGAAGTTTTTCTAAGATAACTTCCGAAAATATTGTATCACAAAAAAAAAATGATTTTTGCACAATCTTAACATTCAAAAAGTTATCTTTTATATTATATTGATTTAGTTACCGTACAATTTTTTCTCTAATTTTATTGAATTTTTCAAAATTAATTCAATGTTTAATCAAATATTTCACTCACGTGGTTTTGCCACTGTGAAAGTTATGATAAAAAATGGTTTTTTTTCAATATTATCTTCAAGGAAGAATTTCCATTTTCGCTTTGATTTCGTAGTAATAAATAATTTATAATTAAATTAATTAATTTTTTTAACTTCGTTTTAATTTTGCGGTTAAGGTATAACCGCAAAGGTTAAGCCTTACCGTTGAGGTTTAACTTCAGAAATAAGCAATGATGATTTTTTTTAAGTTCGTCCATTTTTAAACACTGCTGCTCTAACCTGCAATATAAATAGATGTATTCATTGAGTTTCTGTAAATTGATAAAGGGGACACATTACCCAAAAAAATGGCCAAAATAGCAAGTTTCATCTTATTAGATTATTTCGTTGCTGTTATCGTTCTACTTTTTGTATCTCAAAATTTCAAATTTCTACCTTTAATATTTCAGAAGTTATTTAGATTTTTATTTACGATGAATAATGAAAAACATTCGAAAAAGACAATTTTAAATGACTTTTTCTCCATGTCGGACTTTTCTGTACTTTCATGTTTTCCAAATGCTAAGGCGTTTTTCCTTTTTGAAATAGAGCTTTCAAATTTTTAGTACATATTTATCATTATATATATGATAAAACTGTGCATGCACTAAGCATTCAGTTGCTTAGTGCTTTTATATGCAAGATATAAAATGAGTTCCTGCTAAACTTTCTCATTTTTCACCATATAATTCAGTAAAATATCTATATTTCAGCGAACATTAGATACACCTCAAAATGGATGCACAGTTTTGTGTAATATATGTCAATGAATCTACAAATAAAATTTGAAGCAAAAATATGCATATTTGAAAAATATGCATATTTTTATTTAAAAAATTAAATAAATAATAAAAAATTTAAATTTCAACTAAACAAGAAGATCAAAATGGATACTTTTCTCCTCAAGAATGACTTTATATGATTGTTAAGTCTCAATACTATCAAAATTTTTTCAATAATTCTTCAAATAAAAAAAATGAGAAGGTCATGTGTCCCTTAACGTTATTTACAGAATGCAACGGCTGATGCAAGCAAGATACATGAATCAAGCCTAAAACATAATCGTGTTACGATGTTTCGAACCAAAAGTTGATCCCCCTCTACACACGTAAACATAGCATTCGTGAAACTTTATCGCCACCAAACCAAGCTGCCGCATAAAACTATTTCTCCTACAAAAAGTGAGTATCTATTCATGCACAGAAAGACAATGCTCTTTATTCACTCTTGAACCGATCTGTGGTCAGACCTACTGATCTTGAAACCTGCTAATCTATTCATTCATCGAGGGCTGACGAACGATGTCCGGGTTGTCGAGGGGTCATCGCAAGATCCATCGGAGCAAAAACCAACCGTACATCCTCTTCCTTTAAAACCCCGTGGGAAGACACTTTGTAATTAGCATCACCGTCTTTTAATCCGTGGACCGTGCATCCCCGGATTTAAGTCGAACAAACAGCCAACCCTTTGCTGTCGAGTATTTCTGAAGAGATACACAGGTTGAAATCTCGAATCATGTACGCCCGCTTTACCAAGGCATGCCAAGTCGTCCCATCGCCAACGCTAAGCCAAAAAAATAGGATGGCTGCTATTGTAATCCGGTTGGAAATGGGCGACTTGGCATGCTTTGGAGAAGCGGCCGTACAGGATTCGAAATGTCAACCAACTTGCGTGAAATCAGCGACTGATCTTATCGAGTTCTTGGTAAAGATGCAAGAGGTTATATATGTTTTGTATTATCATAAACATTAAAAAGTTAAAGTTCAGTGGAAATCAGAAAGAGAGTTCACGGTTCAGGTGACATCGCAGCTGGTATCTTGTTTATGTTTCCGCTTGGAAAAGTTTATCGTTCCAGAATGATACGTGATATGTGAAAATTATTCTCAAAATAAATGAAAAGAACTAAAGATTTCAGAAATGTAAACAAGTTTATGCCATTTTTTTGCTGTAGCTTTTTTTATTTCATGAAATATTTCAGATGCTGTGGTCATTGAAATAGATTTCTGGAATTTTTTTAATAAAACAACAGAAGTGAAATATTTAAAATATACCAAAACGCAATTATTTAACTTTAATCGTACTAACAATCGTCTGCAAATTTATATTTTTTATGTTTTTCCTTAAAGTAAAATTTATTTTTCGCTAATATTGCATAACCACATAAATTTTTAATATTTTCACAGCTGATGAAGGAAAGAATAAATGAAATTTCATTATTTCAGCCGCGTTTAAAAATTATATTGATGCATGAAATTTTTAAATTAAAGTAAAATGCAGCTTCTTACTATGTTCTATGTAATTGTATGGATAAAATTTTGTATAATACAATAGATTCCCGAAGTGTGTGATTAAAAAATATTTTTATTAAATTGAAATTCGGGGGAAAAATGTTTAACCGGTTTCTTTTCCTGGAGTTCGCTTGATTTCTCCTACTGTTCTTTTTTAATTAAATAATACATCTCACAAACTCTTGTCCCGCAGTTCTTAGAAATCAGTGGCAAAAGTAATATATACAAGTAATTAATTCAATTTAACTTCCCCTTCAAAATACATCATTTTTATCCGCGCCTCACAAAATTTAATAGCTGTAACTTATACCTTAGATGGATTTTTCACTACCGCCCAATATTGAAAGCCTCATTTAAACTGCTGATCTAGTAATTCCTTATTCTCACTTTTCAGACGAGGGGGACTAACTGTTGAATTGATAAAAGCTATGGGCGCGTTGTCAACTGCCTCTTCCTGCTTTGAGCACTTCTCCGGTGAAATCCAAGCACTGCGTTTCGTAAAAATCTATCATGGATAACTGTCTAAGAATTTAAAAATTTAGATAATTTATTTTTTTGAATAAACTGATTTCTGAAATGAAGTGATTTCCAGCTTCTTTGAAAGATGTCTACACTACACGATTGTGGCTTCTATTACATATACAGAGGACATCGCTTAATGTGATAGCGGTTAATGTTATCATTCGCTTTATATTGTTACAAAAGTCTTTCTGTGGGTGTATGGTGTAAACAGTCCAACACGCAGGTTAATAGAGAATGAAGGTTTATTCACAAATATGCAGAAAACACGTAGCACAGGTACAGGCAACAATAGTTCTTGCATAGATCAGCACTTTGATATTTAGCAATACAAACAGTTAGCAAATAACTAATAACTACAATAACAGCACTTTCAATAGCGCTCAGCTCACTAGCTTCCTAGCTCGCGCTGCAGACGAAACTCTAAAGTCGTTCCAGTGGATCAATACTACTTCCTCTGATCCAAACGCGGTCCTTATATACTCTCTCCGACAGGCCGTGACGTCACATGGGGTTTTCTCATATATTCAAGCGTATTCCCTTTTCTAATAGAGATATCGAGAAAAGGGTCGCATTTTCTGGAATCATCTATTTGTCGCCAAGTCGCCAAAATGGTCGCCAAGGTCAGAGGTCCGGAATGGCCGATGCCCGTCACTCCATACTTACCCCTGTAAAACTCCCTCCCCAATTATATGACTAGCGAGGCAGGAAAGCGACATTACATCTTTGCA
>BGPR01005115.1:50860-99173 GCA_013235015.1 Araneus ventricosus
AGTGTCGTTTCCATCGAAAAAGTTATGAAATCGATTTCAAGAAGACAATAATTTTTCTTTAAAACAATAATGCACTCAGCCTGAAAAACAGGAAACTTGGCCAAAAAAATTATCTTTATTCGTAAAGTTAACTAATAACTTATCAGCAAGGTCAGCTTGTAAATAGAAATGATCAATTGTATGGATTAGTTCCATTAAAAAATACCATTTTGTAAGTGTCATAACAGGACGTAGTAAAAAGTAATAACATCAGAAATAGCATCAAAATCAGCAGAAATAGCATCAAAATATATCAAAATTTGATAGAAACCTACAAATTATGTGCAAAGATCAGATACCAAATTTCATCCCCTTAGCTCTATAGTTTTCGAGTTATCGTGTTCACAGACAGACAGACATAATTCCACAATTGTGTTTTTCGGACTCATGGAGGTCTAAAACGTGGAGATTCGTGAAAATCTCGAGATCAAATTTTTTGACGATTACAATACTTTCTCTTTGTATACTTCGTTTACGAGAAAGTAACAATTCGGGAACTTCATCCCTCGACTTTCTCGTTTACTTCCACAAAGGAATATTTCTAATAACCTGAGAGCAAAAAATAATTTTCTCTGTGTAATATGCGACCAAATGTTTTAGAATTAAACAAAAAAAAAATGCAATTGAAGTGTCTAAAATTACCTGGTTTCCAGGTTAAATTACCTGGTTACAATTTGTCATTGTTTTTTTTTTTTGTAATTTAATAAAGTTTTTTTAGGATAATTTCAGGACAGTTTATCTGAAGAAAGTTATTTTTCAAGTGCTTAAAATTCATAATATTTATTTATTCATTTAATGATATCAGTTTTATAGCAGAGCTACTTTACATAATATTTTTTTAATTCGTTTTAAGTACAGCCACGATAACGTACAAACAAATATATGTATTTATTATTTTCACTGGACGGTATCATAATGTACAGATTAATAAATCAATACTTAGAAGTATATATATTTTCTTTCGACGTAAATGGCAACCCACACGATTTTGAAGGATTTCGTTCGAAATTTGATACATATCTACAACTTTACAGTAAAGATCACATACCAAATTTCACCCAATTAGCTTGTTGTGATTTTTAGTTATCGTGTTTACATAGACAAAGGTAAACGTACGTGGTTCCACAAGCAGTTTTTTTTCAGGGAGAGCTAAAAGGTTGAAACTCATTAAAGTATCGAAGTCGAATTTTTTGACGATTATTACTTTATATAATCTTAAAATTACTTTACGGTCTCGTCGCCAAACTTGCGAAACTATGGCCAACCGATAAAACTATCGCCAATAGCATGACAAAATGCTAAAAACTCGCTTTATTTGGCAAATAATCGCTTGAAAAAATGCAAATTTGGCAACCGTATCCCGATTTTAAATCTGGCCTCTTTCATAATAATTTTAGAAGGTTATTATAATTTCAGGCAATATCAGAGCAGTATGGATTCTGCCACTATTTATTAAAATTTTTTTAATTTCAACTTTAAGAAAAAAATCAATTCGTAGCAATAATCACAGCGCTTAGACACTTATTGAATAACCAAATACAGATATTTCTTCTTTCTTGAATTTTTGTCACAGAACATAAAACAAAACTTCTCATTATTGGATGTACAGTAGAACTCCAATACCTGAAACTCAATTATACGAATCTCTATTATCCGAATCGATTTGGAGAGAAAAAAAACAACGAGAAATGTCAATATTGGGAGCTCGATCAGTGGCCTTTCCCAACCGAAGAGGGTTATATTTAGCAATTAAATAGGATATATACTTATGATCAGTGGCGTAGCGACCGAGGGCAGGGGATATACTGTCCTACCGCCAGGAGAAAAACCCTGAACAGGGTTACCTCAAGTAGACGAGTCGAAGAGAGGAGGGAACGGGTATAAAATCAGCCGCAACATTTGGCTTACTGAGCGCACTTTGTTAGGCGATGAATTCATTTTCGACTGAAATACAAAGCGAAATGAGATTTCCGCCGGTTCTACCTGCGTCAAACGAAATAAAGCCCTTTCCTTCACCCCCCAAAATGCAGTGGAATATCCCGTTTCCGTAACGACCGCCACAGGCATGTCTGGAGTTTAGGGTTTTTCTCGTGGCGGTAAGACAGTAGATACCCCGGGCGCCAGTTTTAGAAAGCGCCATGGAGACAAAATATTACTGAATTTATGCCATTTTTTAAAGCAAAATGTGATGAAGGGACGTAAAATAATAATATGTAGAAGTAAGCAGGAGTAAATGATGCCCGGGCATGGGCGTCATTTTACTCCTGCTAAGCTACTGATGACGACGGGAGTAAAAAAAAAAATCATATTATTCCCTGGTGGACATTTACCCTCACTACATCACTATTCATGGTGGCAAAACTTTAATGCGTGTATGTCACTTTTTAAAGTCAAATATCATAAGGGGGCGAAAAAAGGCCATGTCCCGGGCGCCGTTTACACAAGCCAAACCACTGATTATGACAGGGGGAGGCAGAAAATCCTATTATGACCAGGGCTCCGCTTACCCCCGCTACGCCACTGTATATGTTGCGGTTGATGTGGTTAATCAGTTAGTTATGTATCACTTAATTATGTATCAGTTATTTATCACATTAATTGCCAGTTAATGTGATAAATCGGTTCATCACTTTTACCGGTAATTATTCATACTAACTGGTCAATGTGATAAATCGATTATGATTTTTACCGGTAATTATTCATGATTTTACCGGCAATCCGAAAGACTATCAAGCCTTAAATTTGAGCTGTCCCCAGAGAAGTGCCGGACCATAACATACAGGGTACAAATCACCTACGAACCGGGGTCGGGTCAATTTGCTACTCTAAAGAGACCTCCCAATTTTTATTTAAATAACAAAACCATTAAAAAAATTAACACCATTAAATATTTGGGGATTTTGATAGACGATAAGTTAACATGGACCGCCCATATTTTAAACTTACATAATAAAGCTGCTATCTTAGATAAGAGTTTTAACCAAATTATAAACATCAATTGGAGTGTAGACAAAACTTTAATTAAATATTGGTATGGTACAGTCATAGGGAAAGCCCTAATTTATGGGGCAGGAATTTGGGGAGGGCCCTTAAACACGACCCAAACCAAGCGTCTACTCTCCATTCAACGAATCTTCTTAATGCAATTTACTAGAGCTTACGGAACAACATCCACTAATGTCCTGACTGGAATTCCCCCTTCACATTGTGGCCATAGCTATGTGCCTTAAGTTCCATATTTGGGTGATGCGCTCCAGAGAAGCTCAACTTTTACTCAATAATGATAAAATTGACAAATGTATAAGGACTTCTGAAATTCCACCCGAAAAAAAAATAGAGAGAATTAACAGGCAAAATAAATGATAATACTTATGATGAGTACACGGGCGGATCCAGAATCAATAATGAAACTGGATTCGCCGTGTGCATCTTTAAAAACAAAGAACCATATAAAGACTTCTTATATAAACTGAATACAACAAATTCCGTCTTTCAGGCCGAGCTGATGGCGATTGGCTTTGCTGCCGGCTGGGCTCTAGAACATAATCAATTAGTAAATATTCACTCTGATAGTCGGTCCTCAATAGAATCAATTAAAAGCAGAGAGCCCAAATCAGAGTTTGTGAATAATATTAAAGAAAAGATTTATAATGCCAGACGGTTGGTTAGCTTGGTGTGAAAGCTCACGCCGGTAACCCAGGTAACCAGCGGGCCGACCGTCAGGCAAAACTGGCCACCACAATGGGGCAGTATTTAGATCTTTCTGCCCCATATTCATATGTCAAATTAAAAATCAAACAATTCATAATTTATGAATGGAAAAATTACTGGAACCAACACGATTCAAATTCTGTTATCAGAGTAAGAACATTCTTGGACAAAAACTTTTTAATCGTTAATAAATATTTAATTTACTTTCTTAGCGGTCTTGGTCCTTTTTTGGGCCTCATTAAATAGATTTCATCTATTGAATTCCCCAAGTTGCTCTTGTGGACAGGTGGGCGATGTAGATCATTATATATTTGACTGCACCCTCACCAAAGAATTCCACCTCAAAAAGATTACAGAACAAAACGAGAAGATATGGTTTATTTATTTGCCCACGCCGGCACATTTGTACTGAAATAAGAAATGAAGAACTCGTACATTATAGAGCCTTCTGCTTTTTAGTCAACATTTCGAGAAATGAGATGTAGAAAATAAACATTTTTCCCCCTTTACTGATTTAGCGCGAAAATAAACTTGTGCTCCATCTGGTGGCTCATGCAGAAAGCGAAGTTTCGAAATAAAAAGGTAGCATCCACTTCTTCCCCAGGCTAGCATTGAAGAATGTAATTTATTTTTTTGTACTTATTATCACTTCAAAACACGATTATTTTGTAATTACCCTGTATAAGACTATCAAGATTCATAATCACACAATAATCTGAAATTTTCTTCGGCACATTTAAATTTCATTGTTACTTATTTTAGACATTATTCCGCTCATTTCACTATCTACCGAAAAAGAAAAATATCTAAATATATCAAAACGATCACGCAAATTGTATTTGATAACAAATTGATCTGCTTTGAAACCACAAAATTTTCACTGGACAAATATTTTAGCTCTAAAATGCATATACAATTTTACTTCTCTTAAATTTAATTTGAATAATTGATTAATACAATATTTTACTCATGAAATTTTTCATAGTAGCAGACAAAAGTATTTTATTAAAGAAATGTTAATTATACAGCTATAATTTTTTAGTAAGTTGTAATTAAAAATTTAAAATCAAATTCATTTTTTTAAATTTTCTCATTTGCCTTTTATTCATTTATAAAGATTTATAATATGCAATTGAAAAATTTTAAAAAAAATTCATGCAGTATAGTTAGTTTGAACCCATGTGCATGACACCAAGGTATACTCTGCAGCTTCGTATTCAGACAAAATTCAAAAATACATCATTTTTGAAATAATATTGTTACAAAGCTGTAAAGTTTCTTTCCTGATATGCTAATCTTATGGCAAGAAAGGGAGTTTACCGGAAGCCAAGCGAATGAACCCTGACCTTGGCGATAAAACGAAGCTTCCAGAAAATGCCAGAATTATGATTCTTTCTCTACTAAGACCGAAAATATCAAGAACCTTCAAGATAAGTCTATGCGACATCACAACTTGTCAGAAAAGGTATAAAATACCGAAAGCTCATCGAGTGGATCAGTTGGAGATTTGACCGCAGTGCAAGCTGGTGAACTGATAAACTTTGAACGCTAATGAAAGTGCTGTGACTGATAGTCATTAGTGATTTGTTGCCTGCTTGAGTTATCTATACTTATAAAAAGCAATGTTTGTGTGCGTGTGTGTTTGTCTGCGATGTCCAGACGAATCTATCGCACTTACAGCCACGGAATTTGGTACTCAGGTAGTCGTAATGGTGACTGAATGCACCTCGAAGCCGAAATTTTAAATTTTAATCTAGAAATTTTTCTATTTAATGTTTTGTGTTGTTTTGGTTGATTTTTTGCACTAATTTCTCAATAGAATGGTTTCGAATAAGTGTACGACAAAAATAGATAGACCATCGGAAAGAGCACGCGATTTCCGTTCTAATGAAATTAGTTTTGAATTTCTAACGTAATTTACTGAATTTTGAGAATTTTTTAAAAAATAGTCAGTTTCACCATCTAAATGTTAGTTTTGATTTTAAATTTGTTGCATCCGACTTTCTAATAATACTATTATTTTCAATTTTTTTCAGCTTATAACTAGAACGGTTCTGTCGGATTTAAAACAAGAACGGTTAAAATATCTTCTTCCGTTTTTTTTTAAATTAATTTTTTTCTGGGCCGTTGAGAGTTATTTTTCTCGATCGAGTGCCTCGCGCGGCACTTCTTCGGAACGTTGATGCCAATTTTGATTGGCGGACGCGTAGGATACGTCATGACCTTCACCTGAATGAATTACTTCGATTATTATTTTCGGATTTGATTTATATTTTACTTGCTGTATAATAATCATTTTCACGTTCCAATTTTGTAATATTGTTTTGGATTAACGTACTCTGTACTGTAGCACGAAAAAAAAATAATAAGCAGGAAAATCAAAAAATGTGTATCTTTTGTTTTCAAAACTTTTTCATGTCATTGTGGGCGGCTTTATTTATTTATTTTTCATTTTGTTAAAGTCCTGATTCCACGGGCAACGCCGTGCGCGTACTGCTAGTTAATTTATAAAAGTGCTGAATAATCTTTTACCTGTGCTACATTTTTTTTTCAGGAATATTCATAAAATAAAGAGTCATTAATTTTTTTTTTATGATCCTGCTTGTTGGGCAATTTTTGTAACAATATATATCTAAAGCAAAATAAATATTTTTTGATGAGCTAATTCTTCTATTTCAGTTTTCTGGTGCAAAATGCTTCCATGGGATAAACTGCACCAAAACTTATAAATTAATAATAGTAATTTTTTTTAATATTTAAAATGAAAAATCCAATTCAAGGTATAAGGTAAGAAGTGATTAGCAGGTAAAAATATCATGAGTTGCTAAAATTGCATACGTAATTAAATATCATATAACTCTCAAGCTTCTTTCAAAAACGCAAATCTGTTAAAATATGGCTTCTGCCCAATTAGAAACAGTAGAACACAAATGGTGCTTTAAATCTTTTACTGTGTTTACAAAAGAATTGAAAGAAAACCAGCGGGAGTGGTCTCCCCTAAACTTTCTCGTATACTCCTAACACATGTAGAGAAAAAAAAATAAGCTAAAAGGCAGTGAAACGAACAAGAACCCTTAACGTAGTGGAGAAAAAAAAAGCGAAACATCCGATCACGATTTCCGAAGGTTGTCTAGCGAGGAAGTGGAATTAAAAGCCGGCATGATTACCAATAGGACTGAGTGTAAGATAAAGAAAACGAAATTTGAACGCCTCTTTTTTAGCCGATTGACACAAAAATTGGAAGCAAATCTACCATTAAGGTAAGAAGGACACAGACCAAATTTCATTTATCAAAGTAATTTTTTAAAGACGTTATTGCGTTCAAATGTATGCGATTATACAGACAGAAGGCAATCAACCTGTTGACAGATTTGGTCCAAAATTTCATACGGAACTACATTCCTGATGATAAAACTGTGTACCAAATTTTATCTATCTAGCTATTCAAATTTTTGAGTTATAGTGTTCACATGAACGCGGACAGACAGACTTCCCGTAGATGGATTTTGTCCAAAATTTGACAGAAACCTACGAATTAAGTGTCAAGATCACATACCAAATTTCATCCTTCTAGCTCTAATAGTTTTCGAGGTATTGTGTTCACAAACATACAGACATAATGCCAAAATTGTGTTTTTCGGACTCAGGAGGTCTAAAACGTGGAGATTCAACAAAATCCCGCGATTGAATTTTTTGACGATTACAATACTTTCTAAATGCTAAAAACAAAACGCTTAAAATGCACATTTGTTTGTTTTCCGCTCCGGAACGTACGATTCCAATATGACAGTGCTCCTGCGCACAAAACATCATCAGTGAAGCAGTACCTGGTGTAGGAATTTATGGAACAAATAATTGGGTATGGTGGTTTCCAAGAGTGGCCTCCACGTTCACTTGATATGACTCAAATTGACTTTTTCCTGTGGGGATACCTCAAACAGCAGGCATATGCGACCCCTATGCCAACACTGCAGGACCTTCAATGAAGAATTACAGACGCTTGTGCCAATGTGACACCTGCTACGCGACACTGTGAAGTTCAAGCAAGGATCCAGATGTGCATTGTAGCTGACAGAGAGAAGTTTGCTAGTTGTTCTTTTTTTCTTTCTAAGAATGTTTTGTAACATGTCAGTATAGGAAATCATGAACAAACAAATACGTGTTTTAAGAGTTCTGTTCCAAGCATTTACGTCCACAAGGTGTCTTTTTGTACTCAATTGATGATGCTCTACAACTTTGTAATTCACTTTTTCCTCTATCTCGTACCGTTTTAGACATAATAACGCTAACTCCACCATTTACCACCAGGTGGCTCTGTAAGTTGTTCCATCCAGTAGCGCATAGTCACTTTACCATGCCTAGACACCACTCTTATGAAGATAGCTGCAGCCATTCGGTAGTTAAAAGGGTGGCAAGGGACTTGAGTGGGCACCCTATATATATAAACATTTAAATGAGTGGTGGTCTGGGTTCTATAGTCCAAGACAACTTAAGAATGTTATACAGTGGAAGCTATGGATGGTATTCTTCCGCCGAGTGAAATAGTCCTGCAATTATACTAATGCATTTTAAAAGTAATTGACATATTTGCACAGAATTTTGCTTTAAATAACAAAAACAGATATTCTCTGCAATAAAAATCTATTTTCAAAACGTATGTTATTTAATTTCATAAATCTTTTTCCCCTCCTTGTGTTTGAAATTACGCGGAACCAAAATTACCTTGAGCATTGGGGAAAAGGTTTTTTTTTTTTGTCTCTTCGGAGTTAACATTTGGAGAGTAATCTCTCTTGGTGCTGGCATGATCCTGATTACTCAGAAAACATAACAGAATTTATTACTGTTAATTAATTTCTTTTTTGTTATTTTTATATGGTAGCAACTTCTAAAATATCACTGCTTTTGAAATTATTTACTGATCTTATATTTTTTTCAGTATTTGCATCACTTTTTGTACATATGTATAACAATATACATTAAAATAAAATTGAAATATATGATGTAAAATATGAAGGCAATGCAAAAAACTCAAATGAAAATAAAAATATCTGATAATAAAAAAAGGGTACAAATGAGACAAAATATTTAAAAAGAGGAAAAGTAAAACAAAAGGTTGCGTTATTGGCATTTTCTCCAATATTAAAACATTTTCCCAACATTAAAAAAAATGCTGAAACAAATTTCCTTTAACCATAGCTTATTATTCCAGCCAAAATTGTGTCGATTAATCAGTTTCAAAACGTAGGAATTTGTTTCGTTTATGATTCAGTTGCTTTTAAACTGCGAGATTGGGATGGATTTCTGTACATCTAATTTATTCACATTCTTGGTTACAATACGATATATGTGCACATTATTAATTATGTACATGAAGAAATTTTCAAAAGCATTGTCTGCCTCTCTTTTACCCCACAATCCGGATCGCCCATGGCCCCTCTCCGTGGTCATTCACTCAACCTCTTGCATCAGCTCACTCTCTTTTGCACCCCTCTTTCCCAGTCTTACAGTGGTGGCCAAAGAAAAGTTTGGGGTGGTTGTCCATATTTTGCATTTTATATGTTTAGCTTTATCGGTTTATCTATAAAAACTAAATGTTAAACTCTAGATTTAACGGATTCATTTGTGTGAAATCCAAAAAATATTTGCATACAATGAAAAATATTATAAGCGTGCCAAGAAAAATATTTAAAATAGAATATGAAGCTTTTGGTTATGCTGTATAATATAAAACATTCAATGCACATACCTTAACTTCTCAAAATTCAATATTAGAAGAGAGAGAAAAAAAAGTTTTTTTGAATATATAATTTAAAATTTGAGTTGCAATTCGATTATTATTTGAGCATTATTCATTGTAAATATCTTAGTTAATTTCCTTTTAATTATTAAAAAATTTATGCATCCTTTATTTCAAGATTAACAACATGAAAGCATGGTTGGTATAATTAATTTTTTTTTTTTGCATAGAATCTTCTGCTGTATACAATTTTAAATATAGTGTCAAGTTGATATTTCTCGGGCTTCCTTTAATTAATAATGCACAAATTATGTACTTAAAAACAATGTTATAGTTGCAAACAAACTATCTTTTTGCTTTGAGAACGAAACGTTGGCGCACACGAAGCAAAACAAATATACTTCTGGTTGTTGGCAAATTCTAATAGAAAGTAACCCCAAGACGCATAGAAACACGAATTACATCATTCATCGGTGCAGTGCCGGAAGTATAGCGTAATCTCTGTTAGCATGTTAACCTGTTTTTGAGTATAGGATCAATGATCAGAGAACATATGCTGAAATTTTCCAAAAGTCATGTCATAAGAACCATTGCAATAAGCAATATTCCTATAAGGAATCTACCTAAAATGAATCATAATTTAGCATATCTGTGTTTTACCTGCATTTATATCCAGACAAAAACTAATAGAGAATATTCAGACTATAATGAGATTCTAATATCAAAGCTGTGCACAGCTTTATATGTTATCCTCAATTAATTTATATTTCACTACAACATTTCACAAAATTCCTTGGTCCACAAAATTACCTAGATGTTGAGGGATTTTCTCAACATCAAAAAATTGCCTTTTTTAGATTTAGTAAAAGCTTAGCTTGTTATTATTATTATGGGGCAGGAATGTGTGTGTGTGGGGGGGTAAAGTTCTGAGAACCACTGGGTTTATATCTTTCTTTGTTAACAAATGAAGATCTGCAAAACATAATGGGTTTTCAATTATTTACCCATCAAGTATTATATCAGGATTTGAAGTATGTGTATTCATGAAACATGCATTAGGAATGTAGTATGCACATATAAAGGACTGCTAGAAGAAAGAACATGATCCATATAATGCAAAAAATTTTAGTTAATTGTTCAACTGTAATAAATTCTCCCTAAAAACTTAATCAATAGTATTTCTCACAGTGAATTTTTTTTTTTTACCTGCAAACTTCAGGTGCATTTTTGCTCAGTAAGAATAAATAATATTTCATAGTAAACACAACATTTAGGTCATCAAAGATTTTCCAAAGATGAAATTAACAATTACATCATTGAATGAATTATTTGTTCTAAAACGAAATCTGAAAAAGATAACGAGACTACATTTCACCAATATCCAGATCACAGCATTTCTGTTCTTGAACATAACACAAAGAAAATCATGAAGAGGAAACAATTATAAATTGATTTTTCCCCTTATGCACATCAAAAATTTATCTTAACCTGTTAATGCCCAAATTAATTTAGAGCAAAGATTTCAATAGATTTTTATGAAGTTATATTTGAAACATCAAGATAATTATGGAGTAAAATAAAATTCTTTTTTGAGGGGTCAGTTTTGTTAAAACGAAAAATACAAAAAAAATCATTTTAAAAACTATTTTTAACTTAGATATTAAATAATCTTGAAAATACAGTAAAATATCAAAAAATAAAGAATACTTTCTAATTTCTTGCATTACTTTAAAAATAAGACCAAGGTGAAATAAAATTCAACATGATGACATTTTGACCACAAACTCTGGCTAACAGGTAGTCTATGACTGGTGAAAATTGTCTGGGAATACCTAATGACTTGTTAGGCAAAGAAAAAAAAAAAAGTAATGCAATCAGTTTAGCCACGGAAGTCAAAATGTAACTGTTCTCAAATGAAGACAATTACATTTGCGGGTATTAATAGATTAATATGGTATAAATAAAATTTGCAGTATTTAAAACAGAAAAACTATAAAAAAAAAACACAATTTAAAAGATGCATTAAAACCAGTCAATATCAATAAAAGATTTTGTCTTTAATATCAAAAAAATATTATACAAACATCAAGTTACATCTTAAGCACAAACATAAAAATGACTTCAGTTCATTAAGTGAGTAGACATAATAGGAAATGATATTTTTGACATTAAAGACTACATACATCACGAAACTTATTGGACATTATGCCACAATGACATTAAGTCAGCACCAAAGATCAATCGAGTTTTCCGAGTGCATGAATTCTTTCTAAAAGAGGTGGGTGGGAATGATGCCAAGTACTGTACAGCCAGTCATAGACGGGAAAACCCAGGTTGTCCCGGTTCAGCTTGATTAATGCGCCGCGCAGGTCAGCTGCTTTGTTTAGGACCTTAGCAAAGGCATCTGCTTGAAATTCAAATCGGCGGGAAAGGGCAGTCATCAAGAAGGATAGCACCTGAAAATACAAGAAAAAAACTATGAGAAATGTACAAAATTCTGTTTGAAATATTTTCAAGTAATTAAAATTGTTTGATAAAAGTAGCAACTGTAAATTTTTAAAGAAAGGTCTTTAAGAATGTATTTGTCAAGTTTTGATAAAACATCTACAATATAGTCTGTAACACCCATAGGGAAAAGATTATGGATTGTTAGAAACAACTAATAAAAGTAAGATATATCTTCTAAATGATCAATTATCCTTATCATTGTGCAAAGAAACCCAGATATTAACAAAAATAAATATTTATAGATAAGTGATCCTGGAGTCCCAAAATCTTTGACTACATATACTTTAACCCTTTAACTGTGGGTACTTTTATTACTGCCGAATGCTCAAACACACAAAAAAAGAAATATATGTCATGTGCATATTATGATACAATGGCGAATCAAAAATATGTGCCTAACTAAGTAAGCATTTTGTAATTAAAGACAAGAATTAAAATTTGTGTTATTTATTTTTATAATTTAGTGGTAAATAAGCCACAGCCGTAACAAGTGGTTTATAAATCACACTCAGTTAAATGGTTAAACAGTTTCTTTAATGCGATTTAAACCTCTAAGTGACCAAACCAGTGGCATTTCTAAATGTACTTTCTGAATTTCACACAGCAAACTATTCTTAACAGGGTTCGTACACATTTCCTTAAAAGAAAATCAAGAACTATCAAGGACTTTTAAGGACTAAAAAAACCAAAAAATAAGGACCTCTAAATTGAATAAACTTAACGAATTGTCGCACGCATTTTTAAATAAAATCTCATTTTTGCAAATTCAACCTATTAGATGATAAATTGTAATATAAAACATAGGAGATACATTACAAATTTAACACAACAAAACTCCTAAAAATATGAGTTAATAAATTGATGAAAAAAAAAAAAACCATGAAACTGGTAATCAAATTAAATATCTTTTAATTCCAAACTTTTTTCATTCAATTTTACATCCAAGGTATTTATTTTAATTTCTTTTTCAGAAATTGTTTTTCTTAGTTCATGCGATTGAATAAATAAATTTATGTCCTTTGACTTTTCAGCCTCATTAGCTAAATCATTTGCTTTCTCATTTGTTTGGTGCATGTCCGTTTGGAGGAACATTTTCTTTTGTTTTAAAAAATCTATTTCTTCCTCTAGAGCTTTTCATTTCAGTTATTTTGTTTCAGTCTTTTCTTTGGATCTTTCACTTTCTAAATACTGCATGTATTTTGCTCTAGCTAAGGTGGCAGCCGTCCTCATTTCTTTAGTAATTTTTAAGTCATAAATAGCCCCAGACAGCTTAATAAATTCATGATTTACACGCTGGAAAATATATGAAGCATCTTTTAAATTTTCTATTTCCAGGACCTTGTTCACCGAAAAACCTCATTGTCCATGTGACAGTATTAATACCATTTTGATAATCTTCCAAACTTTTTCATAATGATTATTGCTAAAATAAGTTTGTAAAAAATTATCAAGGGAATCAATCACTCTTTGGATTGAAAGAAGTAAATTCAAATGAATTTGGCTTTACAATATTTAACAGAAAATCTGCATAGAGTAACAAAATTTCGTCGCAATCGTTTCCCAAAATACGTTTATTTTGCGGCAACACAATCAATACCTTTTTCATTTTTTCCTGTGCTTTTTCGGGATATCCAGCCATTACTCGTGGATCAATGCAAATCGCAGGTCTTACTAGTGCGTAATTCACAGGACATTTCTGCATGAAATGTTTTATCATTGTTATGATGTTTTTCCGACTATCCTGTCTGAGTGTGAAAACATCCTTGTCTGCTAATTCCTTATTTTTTATCTTTTCTTTTATTAGTTGCACTGCAGCAAATCCTAAATACACTTAACTTTTATCATTATACAAGTTTGGGTCACTGAAGTTGAATTTGCATAAAGTCTCAGGTTTCTCAATTCTTTCATTCTCTGGTTTCAAAATTTTGAATGCAATCATTAACAAGTTTTAATACTTCACTGGCAAAAAATGGAAGTAAAGGTTTATCACTTTGATACTGTTCTAAAAATGGTAACAGCACTTTTGACAATCATTCCTATGGAACCATGGACCAATAAAGGCCATCTGTAAGTCCTCCCTTATTTCCCAAAGAGTATGCGATGGATATGGATTCGTAGAACGCGAGCAGCGTCGTCCCCACCTCTACCGCATTCCGCGAGAGCCACGTCGACCGAGATTAGAGCCGCCAAGAAGGAGGAATTAGAAAAACAATAATCGGTGAAATTTTAAATTTTTTAATAATGGCAGAGTAAAAAGTAAGGACTTTCAAGGACGTTTTAAAAATGGGGCATAAAAATAAGGATTTGTAAGGACTTTAAGGACTAAATGTAAAGTAAGGGGCTTTTAAGTAAGGACTTTTAAGGACGCGTACGAACCCTACTTAAGAGTCCAGAGATTTGATTAAATGCAAAACAAAAATTCTATTTATTCACTTTAGAAGCTTATTTTTCAGACTTTAAAGCTATTAGATCAAAATAATTGGGTGTTAGAGGATTAAAAACCATTTTGCATGAAAACATTTCTTTAAAAATTATGCATTAAGACAAACTTTATTTAATTATCATTAATTGTATTTCATTGGCTTATTTTCTTTTTCTGTGTATCTGTACACACGAATTTTTTTTAAAAACTCAATAGTGCCGATTTACGCAAGTCATTCATTATTTCCTTTTCTCCGGTTTTTGACAGTTAATGTTTTCACAGATCAACAATAATGATTTAAGGGGACACATTACCCAAAAAATGGCCAAAATAACAACTTTCATTTTATGGGCTTATTTCGTTGCTCTTATCGTTGTACTTATTATATCAAAATTTCAAATTAGTATCATTAATGTTTCCAGATGTTATTTAGATTTTTATTTACGATGACTAATGAAAAACATACGCAAATGACAACTTCAAATGGTTTTTTCTCCCTGTCGGACTTTTCTGCACTTTCATGTTTTCAAAATGCTAAGGTTTTTTTTCTTTTTAAGATAGAGCTTTCAAATTTTTTCTACATGTTTATCGTTATATATATGATAAAACTGTGCATGCAATAAGCATTCAGATGCTTAGTTTATATTATATATATATATATATATAAAATGAGGTACGGCTAAATTTCCTCATTTTTCACCATATAATTCAGTAAATATCTATATTTAAGCGAATATTACATGCACCATAAAATCCATGCACTGTTTCGTGTAATATATTTCAGTGAATCTACAAATAAAATTTGAAGCAAAAATATTCATATTTGAAAAAAGTAGTAGGGATTTTAAAAAATTAACATTTCAACTAAACAAGCTGAACTAAATTGATTTTTCTCTTCAAGGTGACTTTATATGATTGTTATTTCTCACTACTATCAAAATATTTTCAATAATACTTCAAATAAAATAAAATGTCGAGAAAGTAATATTTCCCCTTAACTTTTTTAAGAGAGACTGGTTGCATTGAACTCTTCACAAAACATAACTACTTCAACAAAATAGACACCCAACAATTGTAGTAACTACTGGATTACAATACAACCCTGGTTATATGAACTGAATGAGGAGGGCTATTTCGGATAACAACTTTTTTGGTTAAGCCACGAATATTTTTTGCTTTTTTGTATCTAATTACAGTAAGTGTTCCGAAATATTTTGAGTGTGAAATGAATTCAAAACTCTAAGTAGGCTACACTCATGTTCTTTAGTATAATTAAAATTACATTTTTAGGAACACAGTAGGTAATAGATAGTAAACCTTAATATATATTTAGTAATAGTTTAGAGCATATGAATTACTAATTCGAAAAACACAGAAATTTTTTATTTTCCCTTGCAGGCATTCTACTCTCTAGCCATAGCCCACTACACTCTCACATTCGCGATTATTCCCATGCAGTACGTGTTTTTTGGGTTTGCGATTTCAGAGGCATTTTGGATAACTCAGGTTTTGGTTAACTAAGGTTTTACTGTTTATGATTCCATAAAGTATTATTACAGATATGACCATTTTAAATCACAGCAACAAATCTATGTCATAAGCCAAGGTTTGGTTGTCAAGTTGGTGCATGTTTTTCAGATAAATTACAGAAATCAGCAATTACTCAAACAAAAGCTAAATTAGCAAAACAAAACTGTAAATATAAATCAGTATTGTAAGACATACCTCATTGTATGGTGAAAACACATACTGGAAAATAACAACAAGCCCAACAATAACAGGTTGTTGATCGTGGAAACCGAATGCAGCATACAGGGTAGAATTCTTGTAAAGAAGTGCAAATACAGCAAAGCACAAAAACAAATTCACCTAAAAAATAAAGCAATTTTAGTTAAATCATTTCTAAGCTAAATTCAGGATAGAATTGTGGAATCATTACCTTCATTATATCTAACAAATGAATCTCAAAAATGATTTAAGTATGGTTTATTTAATTAAAAATATATTTAAATCAAATAATGACAAAAAAAAAAAAAAAAATAAGGACTTGCTTAAAGAAGGTTTTTATACAAATATATTTTTTATATTAACAGGGGTCGATCCAGGTGTTTTTTTAGGGGCCCATTTGTGGGTTTGTTTGGTTTTTTTTCGTGAAAAATAAAAAAATATTTTTGTAAAAATTTTTTTCATCATGTAAAACCTTCAATTTTAGCAGTCATATTTCTACATTTTATGTTTAATATCAAAAGTGTTTCAGCGAAAAATTTTAAAAAGGGATCATTTTTATAAAATAAAATTTTGAAAAAGGGCTGTTTTTACAAATTTGAATTTTGTGAAGGGGCTGATTTTATGAAGAGGAATTCTGTGAAGGGGTCGTTTTCATGAAGTAGAATTTTGTGAGGGGGCCGCAAAACGGCTCCAATTTTCGCCTGGATTGACCCATGATAAACTTAAAAATAATCGCTGAACAAAGAAATATTTTGTACCAAACCAGTGGTCTTGCACATAAAGTCATGAAAGCATAACAGTATTAAGGCAGGCAGCCATGTAGTAAGCATCACATGCTATCAGACGAGTCTATTTTGATAAATTAGGAGATATCAAAACGGTTCTATTTATTACAACCCTATTATTTCTCCACAACCTGCTCTTTGTTTTGTCTGTTACGAGGTCATCAGTCACCCGCCCTCTTTTGCCGATTGCATGCGTCATCCAGAGGTATACAAGAAATAATTAATAGTGTAAAAATAAATAAACAATTGTGCAATTTTAGCATATCGGTAACATTCTGAGTTTGATTTAAAGAAATCAAATGCACCAAAGCAAGTTCTGCAACAATGGCTAAATTGGATAGTGATATGTATAACAGTTAATAACAACCTTTAAAATAACAAATCACATAGGGATAATCACAATTCAAATTGTCTTACAAACTTCATCACTATCAATAAATGGAATGAAGTTATTCTCATGTATATCGGATGAAATATTGTTCAGCTTGCGATTCATACTTCCAATGTATTGGATTTCCCTCTTGAATTTATTACTGCATCAGGATATTCAGATAAACAACTGAAAAATCATTTAGCATCTAAAATAATCTATTTCAGAAATAGAGTATAATGTATAAACGTACACATAAAACAGACAAGAATAGGAAGGGGGGGGGGGTAGCAAAACATTTATTAAAAAAACTGATTAGATAAATATGTTTTGACAAAAACTACAATGGTATTGTCAAGATGTACATAGAAATTTTCCTACATGCATAATATCAATGCACTGATGCTAAGAAATCTTTTAACCCATTAACACCCAAATTAATTTAAAGTATATATTTCAATAATTTTCTTTTAAATTATATTTAAAACACCAAGAGTAAGTTAACTTTGAAATAAAATCAAATTTGGAGATTCTTTTTTCCCCCTTTTTTTCAGAAAAAATATCAAAAAGTCTGTAGAAAATTATTTTAAATATCTTTTTTTTACATAAATATTAAAGATTTTTAAAATACAATAAAATATGAAAAAATAAAAATCACTTTCTAATTCCTTGCATTACCTCAAAAGTAAATCAAAATATTTCAAAATGTGATGACATTTTGACTTCAAAATCTGGCTAGCTGGTGGTATATGCCTATTCAGAAATGTTTAGAGCTTGGGAATACCAATTGATTTGCTAGATAAAGCAAAAAAAGAAACAATGGTATGCATTTGGTTTAGCCACAGAAGTAAAAGGGAACTGTACTATAAATAGGGCAATGGGTGTTAACAAGTTAAGAAGGCATCTCCCTTGTCTGAAAAATATTAAGAACTAGCCAACTTCGCGGCCAGCTCGTTCGCCGGGCGTATAATTTCAATTGAATCTCTTGTGAATAATTGGATATTCATGCTTCTCTTAACAAAGTAATTTTAAATTCCAAATCATGATAGACATTTAACCCATGTTTTTTCAGTAAGTAGCCTTCCACCTATTCTATTCGCTGTCTACAAGACAGGGTTCATACTGTATATATGATAGTAAAATTCAGGAGTTTCTAAGGATTTTTTCAGGAGTATAGTACAGAAAATTCAGGAGATAACGTGAAGAAAAAATAATTGTAGGGGAGAAGGGGGGTAGTGTGGACAATTTTTATAAAATTGGCAAAAAAGTATACTAAATATCAATTGTCCCATCTTTCCCGACTGCAGTGACTCGGAACATGCGCTGTAGACTCTTTCGGCACTAAGTAAGGTCAGAAGTAAGAATTCCGGATTCCAGCGAATTTCTATCAATAAGGAAAAACGGAAACATCATATTTTTATGTTTTATCCTAATTTTATCTTCTGCCCTTCGATTGTAATTTTTCAGGAGACAAAAAGAAATATCAGGATAAAAAACACAATTTTCAGGGCCCTTAGAAAAAAAAAGCAAAATTCAGGAGTTTTTCAGGAATTTCAGGAGTACAAACCCTGACAAAAACATGCTTCATGGAGTCGGTTAACTGTATGTGTCATGTATCATACAATGGCATCATCTTCACTCTCTTATTCCTCTAAAAAATATGCATTTGATTTTAACCTTTTACTTCCAGCAGCATGTTAGCTGGATGAAAATATGCTGATTAAAACATATCATTAAACATTAAAATATTACCTTAGCTTTCAACAATGGAAGAGAAACAAGCAAATAAATATTTGTTTAAACAATGAAAAGTACAGTAGACTCTCTCTAATCCGACACATAAGGGACCTTTTGGAGTATCCAGACTATAAAGGTCCAATAGAAAAATCATGTACTGAAACGGGGAAAGTTTCAAGTTTTAACAGGAAAGAATGACTCATCAACAAGTAATATGTTCCAACAGATGCGCCGGACTAATGGGAGTGTTGGATTAGAGAGTCTACTATATTGTTGTAAATTATGCCAAAAAATAATTTAAAAAATTTATTAAAATTAGAGAAAAAAATGTACAGCAACTTAATTTATAACACTGAAAAGACAATTTTTACGCTTTCAGATGGTGTAAAAATGATTTTTGTGCTGCAATATTTTCGAAAGTTATTAAGGAAAAACAGCAAAATTTTGCTTAATTTTTTTATTAATTAAAATTTCAAAAAAAAAAAGGTCTCCAAGTCGCATGTTGCCACCCTCCAAAATATGTTTGTGCCAAATTTCGTAGCTCTGGGTCCAGCAGTCTGGCCTGTAGAGTGCCAACACACACATTCTCCTTTATTATTAGTAGAAATAACAAACATCAACCATATGGAACTCCTCCACAAACATATTTTCAACTCTGTTAATAAAGTCAGCATTAGGGGACACATATATACGGTTTAAAAACTCACCTGAGCTATGGTTAAGTTTTTGAGAACATGGTTCAACTTCCAGTGGCCAAGTTCATGTGCAAGAACAGCCAAAATCTCATCATTATTGCATCCTGTTTTCTGCTTAGGCTGGAAAATAATTCATTAGATTATTTCAAAAATAATAAATGATTTTTTTTTTTCTTTTGCATCCAACTCTGACTAAACACATATTAGTTTAACTTTCTTTAAAATACTTTGATAAAATAGAACTTACATTTAATGTAGAAATAATGAAATTTTTTTTTCTCACTCTTTATCAACTATATCCATTTAGAGAAAGTACTGAAAATTACTTAGAGGCCATTTTAACAACATTGTATAACAAAAATATTGTATAAAAAAACAGTGAAAGCAGGGCTTTTTTTTCTTTTTCTAATTGGACAAAAGTACAAAATACTTTTCTTCCTGAGAAGAAACTAAAAAGGTTTAAAAGTGCACAAGTTGAAAACTTCAGTCGGTGTTTTTATATTATATTATTCTTAGTATATATAGTTACGAATCTGCATTCAGTCAACATCGCATGCAGCCTAAGTCTTGAAATTTCTTTGTGTGTTCCACAGCTTATTAGAGACATCTCAATCTCAGAAAAGAAAATTATTTTATCTTTTTCATGCATTTAAAAAAAAAAAAATTCTTCAAAATTTTTACAATAGACATATAGTTTGAAGTTTTTAAATCTTGTAATCAATGTTTCAACCTTATTCCATCAAAACGAAGGATTTTATTACAATCTGAAATACAGACATGACACAGGCTTGGAACAAAAAAAGCTGAACTTCATAAAAAAGTTATCGTGCCAAACATAAACACCAAAAATTAAAATAAGTATGATTAATTGAACAATAAAAATGAATAAATTTATACAAAAAATGAGATATTAAAAATATTGTAGACTTATTATAAGTATGAAGAAAATTAATGGATTAAAAATGAATAAAATAGAAAGTTTTGTTAAAAACTATGGAAAAAATGATCTCACTAAAAAAAATATGGCTATGTAAAACCTTTTTTTTTAAATTTATACATTATTTTAAATACTTTTTTTATTTTTTGAGCTAACAGATCAAGCTTTCTTTTATGCTCCAGTCTGCTATTTTCCACGATTTTTTTAATGCTGTCTTTCTTTGGTGGGGGCTTTTTCTTTATTTTTTCCTCAAATGTTATTTTCTAACTATCAAGTTCCACCTGGTAGCATTTGCTTGATGACCTTAAATTTTTTCACATGTTACTATCAATAGCATCACTCCAAATCTGAAACAATCAATTCTAAATTTTCGAAAATACTCAACAGCAGACTGATCTTTGCTCATCATTTTGTATTTAACATTGTGAATTGAAGAATATGTTTCAATATGCATTCTTCCTTATCTTTTATCTAACAAATCTGACATTATGTTGAATGTGCACAAAGGCCTTTGATGGTTTTAGTTCTGCGTGTCTACTGTCTTTATTGCGTATCCCCACCTCCGACACGACTTACTTAAAAAATTTATATGCAGACTGCCTCGATCCCAAAATCATTAAATCTGATGCGAGCAGTGAAATCATGTCGATGTCTGAGTCAGTTAAAACACTAAAGAATGCGACTACTTACCACTTGATCAACATTTTTTAAAGCTTTCTCCAACAGATACATCGTATTTCCTTTAGCCAAGTTTTAGTTTATTTTTTTCTAACAGATCACAGGAATTTTTATTTTTATTTTATCAATGTCCAAATTTGATTTCTCAGGACATAGTAGCCATCTTGTTGGTAGACACTGTAACAGGAAAAACAACAAAATGTCAGAAATAATATACAGAAGCAGAAAGAAAAAGAATGCTTAAAAAAGAGCACTTGAAAATAAAATGGCTTCATTACAGAGAGCTAACGATCTTTATCTCACGAAAGATTGGTGTCAGGGAAGAATGCATGGATAGATTCATTTGAATTCATTGAATAAAGGCGAAAAGATGATTGGGCGACGAAAAAGAAAAAGAATACAAATTTCAGGCATTCCTCCCATACTGAACTTTGACCCAGCAGCAAAAGCCCTATATCCTGGACGATGACGACTTTTCGGCAGAATACATATCCTACTGAATTGAAAATGCCTTTACTAGAGCCATAAGCAAAATTTACATGTGCACAGTTTTTTTGTTTGCGTGAGCAACCAACACATTAACTAAAATTTTAATACAGATTTAGATTGAGATCCACAAGCAATTAAATTTGATGCTGGCAATCAGCGTTTCCGCGGAAATGTGTCATGTCTGGAAATATCTTACAATTATTCAAAATATACAACTTTCATTTCCCTCCCTCACAAAAAGATAGATATAATTTTGCTTAACAGTGGACTTTATATTTCAACACACAATTTATGAGTATGGTGTCATATATTTTGAGTACGATTGAAGGTGTTCAGGATATTAAAAACTGAATCACTGTCATCAGCAGGATTGAAACCTAGGTTAGTGCAGCTACAATGAACTAACAACTAAACAATCACAGTGTAAAGAGGGAATACACTACAAAACTTTTGTATAAATTAGTATGCATCAAAAGGAAATCAATAAACTCAAAACAATAAAGGGATAGATAACATATTTTATTTATTTTTATCACCACTGTGTGGATGGACTTACGCATGCATGCAAAATTTCAGAGCTTTAAATGAGAAGAAAGAGAATAACATTTTAATTACAAGATTTGGCCCATATAAACACACAATTTGAGTAAAAAAGAAAAGAAACATTTGTGAAAATTAACAAAAGAAGGAAAGATATTCTGAACATTTCTAGGAAGTTTTTTATAATAATTTTTCCCAAATAGTCTTGCACACAGCAAAAACAAAGAAAATTCAAATTCAGTAATAGAAAAAAACCCACCTTCTCATCTTTGTTTTCCTCCGATTTGTCTTCCTCTTTATTCAAAGGTGTGTAATCTTCCATCAGTGTATCAAAGAGAACTATCCTCTTATTTTTGAAGAAACCATAGAAATAGGCGTTACTGTGAGCAGAACGTTTGGAACCTGAAATTAACAGGAATGAATCAAAATGGCATAACAAAACTACAAAAGGAAATGGAAAGAGAAACAATAAAATAGTTTAGTGAAATAATGAAGTGAATGTGCTCTTCTAGAAATATTAAAATTACAGGTATTAGAATGAAGCAAACAGAAAATAAGGGGAGGATGGATTTTCCAACATGTAAAAATAGCAGTCACTTAGTTTAAGCAAAACATGAACTCAAAAAGTGTTACATATAATTATTGACTATTACAGGGATGTGATTGCCAAAAAAGCAAAAAGACTGAAATCATACGCAAGCAAACAATTTGTACCATAATTTATACACGAAGATGTTTTAAGAAGTAAAACATCAGAACACGCAACATGATGAAAATATTACACTATAATAATTAATAACTTAATTATTTATAATTCAGTATGTATACATAAGAAAAAGGATATTAAATTATTATTAAATCATTCACATTAAAAGTTAGCAAACTAGTTTAACACATCATCAGGAGCATCAGAAAATACAAAATTAGACATTAAAACATATTTACCACCTGTACGTCACTGAGATGCAACATTCACCCAACAGAAGTCTGAGAAGAATTATATTTAATAGCCTTGTGGTAAAAGTTAGCTCAAAAAATAAATAAAAATAAGGACAAATAATTTCTTTTGCTTCATGCAATTGTGTAAAGTGCATTAGCTCTTTATAAATTATAATAATGTTTCATATACTGAATTCTGTTTTATTTCTTTTATTTTTATACATTTTTTGCAAAAATAACAGCACAATGATTTTGCAACTTATGTGAGAGGGGTCAGGAAATTGTACAATTACAATGACAGATTCATTTAGCATTATTGTTATTTGAAACCCTTTGAAACATTTCCCTAATTGTTCAAGAAGTGGTTTTCTTTCGTTTTATTATTATTATTATTTGTGTGGCTTTTGTTGGTAACAGATCTTAACATGCTTGCCCCTTGTTTTGGAGGGCTCCTATCTTTGACAGATTTTTCTTCAATACAGGATGTGTTTGCATCATCTGCAAGTTTATTTTCAGTAGAGGTTAAAGTTTTTGCACAGTCTTCATTAGTATCTCTCTGCTTAATTGCTGGCATAGTTATCAGGACTAGATTATCTCTAGAATGCCTAGATAAATCATCTGTTTTATTTTTTATTTGTCTTATTCTCTGCTTTTTTTGCTGCATTTGCACACAGCCTCTTTTGATAGTTTTTCTTTTTTTATGTAGTTTATTTGTTTTTTTTTTTTCGATTTTTTTATTTCTTCAAATTGGTACACCCTATTTGTACAAGACCTAAGTTTTCAACTGACTTTTTTTTCAACATGTTCATGAAATCTTTTTTTTGCAAAATATGACACAGAGGTTTTGTTTTCTGCAAAAAGGTGGTAGTTAATACTTTGAATGGCACTAAATGTTGGAACGTTCATCCTTGTAGAGCTTCCTGATATAATGTTGATTCGTCAGTAGAAGATGAATCAGCTAGTTTCCTAGCTGGTGGAGTTAAGCCGCATGGTCAAGCATATTTCCCCAGAATTTTTCTTTCGAAGACGGACGATAGGAAGGTTTCTTTTCTTGGTGTAAAAGCGGAATTTTTGGAGGAAAAAGCAAATTTTTGTGGGGGAGGAAAAAAAAACGGATTTTGAGAGAATAAGACAAAAAAGCGGAATTTCTTCAAAATAACAAAAAAGTGGAAATCCGCCAAAAAGGAGAAGAATCTCATCCCTGCTATTATTACCATACATAATTAAAATAATTTTAAATGAGCACTAACAAAACCCAGCAATAATCACAGAATATAAAAGTTTAAACAATTAAAACAACTTGAAAGCATTATGGTATATTAATATGTTAGCCGCCATGACTCAAGTCTGAGATTCGAACCATCAATCTAATTAGATGACTCCTTCTCTGCTATCTCTTAACTACAGTAGAGGAATCATCTGATTAGATCGCATGTGTGAGTCGTATTTGATTGGCATATGAATCTTATTTGATTCATATGGCAATCAATGTGTTAAATTATAGAACTTTCAACTTTTATTGACAATTGAATTTTTGATCAAAAGAAGAGGGGCAACTATAGTGATTTCCATTATTTCAAAAAAGTTAACAAAGCTTATATTTTTAAAAGGTTGTGAAAAGGAAAGGATGTGTGTATAGATTAAAAATATGTTGACACCTAAGGCATTAGAAATCTTATATGTTTATTTTAATTACAAATACTTCAATTTTTTTTATAATTTAACTGTATGGAAACATCCATCCAGCAACTCACAATTCAACCCTTTCTCCTTTATTTGAAATATGTATTACAAGATAATACAAACAAAATTAAATAATACTGTAAAATTTGACTGAATCTGATAATGTCATGAAATAAACTTCTGGAAAGCATTTAAATAAAAAAAATAATAAAATTGTTTTATAAACATTCTAGACAAAAATGAGTATTACATAACAGAATTAATCATAAGCAACACATGGAATATAATAGATTCAAAATACTAACCTTCTACCACATACAGTTTTTTGAGAGGAAAATTTATGCTCTGAGCCAGTTCTTCAATGCGAGCCCTCAAAGTTCCCTCAGGCAATGGAGTAAATTTATCAAACAAGGGAGCAATGAAATCAGCATAAACTGTAGACAGCACCTAAAATTCTATTTCATTAGTAACCTTCATAATCTTACTTCTAAAGGCAGACACATTATCATATTAAAATTTAACAGTTTCCACTCATATTGAGAAAAAAAATTCAAGGACTTTTTAAAGACCATGAAATTACATATTTTAGACATGAAAATTCAAATGTTAAATTTAAATCAAATTAATCATTTGAATTTTTATTTTTAAATTTAAAAAATTGATATGGATCTACAATTCTAATGATACAAATGTGTACCAAATTTACCATCTAGTTATATTTTATCCATCTAGCATTTATGAGTTATTGTGTTCATATGAACACAAACTTCCATGGCTCAATGAAATTAAATAACATACATTTTGAAAACAGATTTGATTGCAGAAAAAATAGGTTATTGGCATTTAAAACAAAATTCTGTACAAATATATCAGATACTTTCAAAATACATTATGATAATTGCAGGACTATTTTATAAGATGGAGAAATATCCTCTGTAGCTTTTACTATATAGTCAAATTAAGCTGTCTTTGAATATACAGAGAAAAGACTGATGATTGACAGCACTCCCAAACAAACACCCTTTTTCTGGTGGTGGAATTCTCAAGACAAAATCAAGTCACAAACTCTCTTCTGTAGCAAAAAGTGTTGAACGGTCATTTTGCTTACTTTTGAAGGACTTTTCAAGGACCCAACAAAAAATCAGGTACTTTCCCAGGGCCCCGAGTAAGGCAAATAAAATTCAAGGAGTTTTCAAGGACCATGAGAACCCTGTTTAAGATTATGCAAGTGCTTTAAGGACTTGAAAAAATTTTAAAGCATAGTAAAGCCTTTATAAGACATGACACAGGCTTGGAACAAAAAAAGCTGAACTTCATAAATCCGGTATCGTGTCAAACATAAACACCAAGAAGTAAAATAAGTATTATTAATTGAACAATAAATGAATAAATTTAAACAAAAAGTGCTTGAGATATTAAAAATATATTAGAATTATTTTTAAAAGAAAATTAATGCATGAAAAATGAATTCGCAAAAAGTTTTGTTAAAATAAAAACTGGTAAAAATTATCTCACTAAAAAATATGGCAATGTAAAAACTTTTTTTCATTATACATAATTATTAAAACTTTTGTTTTTCATTTTTGAGCTAACAGTTCAAGCTATCTTTTATGCTTCAGTCTGCTATTTTCCTCCATTTTCTAAATTTTGCTTTCTTTCTTTGATTGGGGTTTTTTCGTTATTTTTTCTCATTGCTATTTTCTTACTATCAAGTTCCTCTTAGTACCATTTGCCTGATGACCTAATTTTTGCACATGTTACTTACTATCAATAGCATCACATAAAAAATCTTTTTTCTAAAATATTCAACAGCAGACTGCTCTTTGCTCATCATTTTGTATTTAACACTCTAAATTGAAAAATATATTTCAATATATATTCTTCCTGATCTTTTATCTATCAAATCTGACATTATTTGAATGAGCACACGGCGCACAGTTTTTGTTTGCGTGCTTTTCAAGTCTTTTGTGTGCACAACCCCCTCCCCAACACACTACCAAAAATTTTAATGCAGATTTACATCGATCCCAAGAATGACAAAATTCGATGCCGAAAACGCTGAAATCCTCGTTTCACACAAATGTTTTATGTCTGTGTTGATAGACAAAAGTTAGGGAACGAAAACTAACAAAAAAAATTGAAATAACTAATAAAACGAAGAATGTTAAAAAGGACGCGAAAAAAAAAATGGCTTTCTTCACGGAGAGCTAGCGATCTTTTGTTCTCACGAAATTCGGATCGGAAGAAATTAATGGATGATTTTCTTTCATCCAATCAAAATTCAGAATGAATTGCGATTGGATGAAATGAAAAAGTGGAAATCTGTGTTTCCGTGGAAATGTGTCATGTCTGCTTTATAATACTTCTTTTGTTCTTGTTGTTACTATTAATTCTGAAAAATAACTCTAAGAAATCACAAATGTTTCTTTTGAAAGTGACTTGTTGATTTTTATTTATTCATATTTAGGTATCCAGTAAGCCTACATTACACTGGAACATCCTATTATTGATATTAAACACAAGAAGTTATCTTCTATAGATAACTTGAAAAGAAATAGATAACACTTCTATAGATAATGTGAAAAATAGTAAAGATCCTCTTTACAGCACAAGATTATGCAATAATTCTGCTATTTAAAAATATAAAGTATATAAATTTTAACATTAAATAAAATCAAATATTTTCTGTCAAATCTAATAATACCATGTAAAGTTGATGACAAGATAGCATGTAAAACTCCTTTGATAATATTTATTTTGGTTTCAATATTTAAGTTGTAATAAAAATCATTCAGAAACCTAGCAATACAATAGCAAACATTTGCCAGTGTGAAATTGGAGATTTTTCAACTAATAGCATTATCCTGTGTGCGAGATTACATTAGAATCACCAGAAATTATAGTTACATGTTATCCATTTTTTTTTTTTCAGTTCTTCAACAAATTTACATATATCTGAAGATTCTGAATATTAATGATATAAACTTTTTTGAAGTGTTGTTAAAATAAAAATGAGCACATTTTAATTAAGGAAGCTATTGGAGGAGACTGGTATATTGTGTACTGAAGTATATAAAAGACTATTCTAATATAGTTTTAAATACACAAGTATACAGAGGCTGATTGGTTAATCAACATCATCTGTTCCAAGACCATGTTTATAATCTGAATTATTAGTTAACCAATCATATATTTATTTACGATCCATTTATAAGATTTGATTTGTTTTGTGGACTTGAAAAATAAATAATCATATAATTTATAACTACATTAACTTATATGCAATAACAATACATATATCTTACTTTTCTATGACAAGCATAGTTTTAGACACTTATCTCCTTAGAGGCCTCAAATTATTTTTTTTTCAACAAAAATTGCATAAAAATACTTCAAACTATGTAAAGCAAAAATAAGTAATGTATGTGAGTGCCAGAATTTTCTTCGAGAAATCTTTCATGGAGATATAACTAGGAATGTAATGAATAGTGATTTGGCCAAATAACCAAATATTCGGCCAAATTTCAGGCCCATTACCAAATTTTAAAAAAAATTTCACTTTTGATTGTAAATAAAATATTTTTTAAATTTTAAATGAGAAAAATTTAAGATTAAATAAAATTGAGTTTTTATTATTTGTATATTTAAAAAAATGTTAATATCTTTATATATATTTGTAATATTTTAAACACCTTAATTCCAATAATAAGAAATGAGAAACTCCCTTTATCTTGGGATTGTTTCAAAAAAATACAAGAATCATGAATGCAGAACATGACAATAACAAAATCCATGCAAAATCCCAATCAAATGTCGTTTGAAAACGTAAATATTCATTAATCTTGCATTATATGTATGAACAAGCCATGAATAAACAAATATGATATATTCTATATTTCCTGTTATTAAAAAATGTAATATTAATATATTTTTAAAAATTTACTTGTGGTATATATACATTTAAAATATTATATAATTTATATATTTTATAATTTATATATTATTAATTAATTTATATATTTAAAAATTTACTTGTGGTACTAATTATATATATATAATTATAGATTTAGAGTGAATGTAATATAAACCTTAATATGTAGATAATATGTATGCACGTTTTCAAGCAAAAAAAAAAAAAAAAAATCAGTACTTTGAGAGTAAAAAATTCAAAATTTGCAAAAGTGGTTCATTGTACCCTGGTCTCCCCTAACTCTAAATTGTTCGACATTTATTTATAAATTTTATTTTCAAACAGATAGATTTCATATATTAGGAACAAATTTTACTTTTTATGAAACAGAAACATCTGCAAGTCTGTCAGGTATTCTTTTGTGCTATTGATTCTGTCTGAATGAAGGAAATGGTAACACTGAATGGTAGCACTACTGTGTTATGCTTTTAAACTTTATTCTGGTAGAACTGTAGTCTCCAGTGTGGTCTTGTTTTCTGTCATTTTTTCCTGGCACAACTCTGAGTGGCATTGCCAACTTTTGTTTTGGGTGTGCAGAGGTCTTTTTATTGGAACAACTTTGGAGTTTTGTTTGCAGTGTGAGCTAGAAAGCTGAGTGCTATTGAAAGTGCTGTTATTGTCAGTATTAGTGATTTGCTGATTGTTTGTATTGCTAAATCTCAAAGTGTTGAACTGTTATTACCTGTGAATTGCTGCCTGTTTACGTTGCTAATCTGTTCAAGATCTATTGTTTCCTGTTACTTGTGCTACGTGTTTTCCTGCATATTTGTGAATTAACTTTCATCTCCATTATCCTGCGTGTTGGAATGTTTACACCATACACCACAGAAAGATTTTTGTAACAGTATTCATTGACTGATTTACTTGCAGTCCAATCATTTGTTTGTCATCACTCACTATATACAGATTCACACTGTTATTCATTATTTGAGAGTATTTCAACCAATGATAAATATGAATTAATATAAGGTATCCCAGATCTTTCTAGGAATAAATAAAATTCAATAAATGTATCAAAAGCTAGCATGCTGAAATTGCAAGAAATTAATGAGAATAGTATTGTACCATTTATAGGTAAAAATAGAGATCTAAATAGTTAGCTGAAATTCTGTTATTTAATAATGAAGAAGATACTGCTAAAATAGATACAAAAGAAACAAAATTATTATGCACCAACATGCATCTGTCATATAACAAATACTGGTCTACAAATTCCACTATACTATAATTTTTGTACTGAAATCTTATGAATAAACATACTTGATACAGGAAGAGAATTATAGGGAAAGAAAGAGGGAAAGGATACTATTTTTATTTAAAGATCATGTCTTGAATCCGAACAGTTTTCAGATGATTTGAGAATGAAAAGTAATAAAAACAACCGTTTTTCCAGTGCAAACATCACAACTTGCTGAATTTTAAATATTTAATTAAAAATGATGAATAGTCTCCTTATTATACTACAACAATTTCCCTTTTTTATGAAAATTTATACCTGGATCCACAATTTTCCCTCTGGTAGCACAGGGTTTATGAGAACATAATATTTAAATAGGTTAAGAGCTACACGTTTGAAATTTCATCTGCTAAAAATTCATAGCAAAATAAAAGTTAAACTCATTAAACTTACCACAGACAAAATAACACAGAACAGCCACAAGATAATGAAGAAGTAGTCTCCGCCTACTTTCACAATTTGTATAATGCATGCCAGCAGAGGAAGGGCAATAGCTTGCACAACAATGAACTTTTTTATCTTGTCTTTCACAAAAAAGCCTAGTGTCTAGGGGAAAAGAGAAAAGATGTTGCAAATTAAGTGCAAGTGATTCGAGAACATATCAGATTTACTAAACAGGATGTTTTAAATGTCTTCATCCAATTTCTAAATGTTAGAACTTCATGATTATTGAACGTAATAAACTGCATGTTATGGAAAAAGGAATATCGTCAAATTTTGCTTTGCTGTTTCTAGACATCTCCTAGGCATGTCTAGAAGACAAATTGTGCTTCTGTAATGATTGAAAAAAGAGCACAAAGGATAAAGCCAATTGTGATCACATCATTCTCTCAATCTTTTTAATTAATTTTATTATGGATATTGCTTATATGTTATCCCATCCAGCAAACCTGGACAAGCTCAAAGCTCAAATGCCAGAAATGAAGTGACATCAAACATGCTCTACCAAATATCACAGGTGTCACAGTGAACACTTGTATGTTAAGATATTGAAACTTAATTATATTCTTGTCATTTTATAACCTAACCAATGTCTGCATGTTGATTTTAAAAAGATAAAGAAATTTGAAATTAAATGAAGACTGGAGAATTGTTAAAATCAAAACTTGAGGTTAACTTACCTGCTTATTGAACCCATGTCGCTCTTCAATGACAAATGTAGAGTACAAGCTCCAAGGTAAATCGATGATTGTAGTAATAAAAGCACCTATGAGAGCAAATGTCACTGTTTGAGTAACCTGAGGGGGGAAAAATTATCATTTTAATATAGGCAAAATTTTGTCACCTTAACATGAAAATTAAATTATTATGAGAAAAAATTAAAATCTCCCAGTCCTCTTTTCATTTCCACAACTTCAGTGTACAGATAATATAAAACAAGAAAAACTAGATAAAAGATATATAATTTTTTAAAGCATGAATTGCGTCAATAGTATTTTTACTGTTAATTTTGTATAGATCTTTACCTTCATACTTACATAGTCTCACACAATAGCTGAAATAAAAATGTCACATTACAAAAATGGATATACAACAACAAAAGAAAAAAAATCCAAAATCAAAGAAAGTAATATTAATTATCATATGAAAACACATAAAACATAACGATCAAGTAAACATTAAATATAAAGACGAAAATTGTAAACACATTACATAATTTTTAAAATGAATACATTGATGAAGGCATATAACAAAAACCAAACAGTGTCATCACCACATACAGATTATTTAATAAGCAATGTTTATAAAAAATATTTGAATTTGAGAAAAAGTCAAGACCTTTAATATCAAATGTAATAATTAGTTGAATAAGATAATAATGATATATACAAGAAATATTAATTAAAAGCATTAATATCATAATATAATAGTATTATGTAAAATATGAAAAGATGAGATTATAATATTATTTAGTTATTACAAATATTTCAATATTTGTGTAATGACATTTAAACTACAATTTAAGATTAGAAGATTTATGCCCATCTAAGACAGGCTTTCAACCCGCCAACAATATCTCAGATCTGATTGTCACAGATTTACTAACAAAAGTTGTGGTAGAAAATCTAATGCACATTGGCAGAGTGCGTGAGAAATAAAAAAATAATAATTTGTAGTAAATTTTAGATGCAAATATATAGCAACATTAAACAATAACGGCCCAAAATTGTATAAACTAAAAAACTTCATCATAAACAACATTCTTTGTGAATTTTGTCTAATTAAAATAATGCAAAAATTCAAATCTTAAGAAAGAACTATTTTAACAAAAACAAAAGTTACAAAATAGAAATATGAACCACAAATTCAAATCTTAAGAAACAACTGTTTTTAATAACTTCTTAAAAAACAGAACTCATTTACCAACACTCAAATCAAAACTAATTAAAAGCAATTAGTAAAAAACTTTCAAGATACTTTTTGCAACAGAATGCTCCACAAATTTAAATAATAATTCGCAGTAAATCAGGTAACTCATTTTTACCAACACTCAGATCAGAATTAATTAAAAGCAATTTGTAAAAAACTTTTAAAGATACTTTTTGCAATAGAATGCACCACAAATTCAAATCTTAAGAAGGAACCCTTTTAATTAAAATAATGCAAAATCAAATCTTAAGAAAGAACTATTTTTAACAGCTTCTTAAAAAACAGAACTCATTTACCAACGCTCAAATCAAAACTTTAAAAGCAATTAGTAATACTATAATGAATCAACATAAACGTATAACGGATTTTTTTTTTTTTTTTTTTTTTTTTTTTTTACCGCCAGCAGCATAAATAATAAAAAAAAGAGAAATTTAAATCACCAAAGATTGAAAACAATGTATGCTAATTCATAGGTGTAGACAAATCGTCTAAGTCTGTTTGGCATGGGCTACTTCAAGCCCTGGCTTTTTATATATATTAATGAGTGGTGATTCATTCATACAGTTCGAACATGAATTTGATCTATATTTTCCAGTTTTTATTATTATTATTCTGATTAATAAAATATTTTTTTAAAAATGTTATCAAACTCATTGATAGCATAAATGTCAGAAAATAAGATTCTGATATGCGACTTCAAATAAACTTTGTTATCTGTATTTCATAGGATGAAAAAACTAAGTAAAGTAAATATAATAATTTCTTTTTGTTCCCAGAATATATTCTAAAATCAATTATATATTCATACAGGATTTAAATGTCATATTAATTATTCTAAAGGTAATTATCTTCTTGTTAATGCACAGTACATCACAAAATATAAAAAAGTTCAATATATTTATATGTAATGATCTATACTTACCAACACACGCTACAAAAGAGCAAATATAATTATATTTCTTTATAACACATAATAAATTAATGTCTCTTTCTAATCACTCTTACTTGTCTAAATACTGCATTCTATAATGTCATCTTTCTCAATCATTAATATTTTAGCTACCAATTTATATTCTTGACAGACAGGGAAAAGAATCTAAATAATTAAATATAAAATGTGGAACAGTTTGATATGTCAAAAGAAACCAAAGCAAAATGAAAGGAATATGAACCAACTGGTCTTAATGCTGATGTATGACCGATTAATTGAATTAAAAAAAAAAAAAAACTTTGTGCTAAAAGAGGAAAAAACGTCAGAATGCAAAGGTGTTCTTTTTATATTTCTCTGAAATCCTAGAATGCAGAGAAAACTACATGTTCTTTAGGAGATAAAAAAATAAAGGTTAAACTGTAGAGTCCAGTGTGGTTTTGCTTCCTGCCCCTTTGTTTTGCCAACTATCAATCGCCAAGAGATGCATTCCTTGACTGTGACTCTGATTTGTTTTAGGTGTGCAGCGAACTTTTCATTCGTCACTTGTTATGCCTTATTTTAATTGGTCTCCTCTTTGCTTTCTTCAATTTTATTGGTTGAATTTGCTTTGAATTTTGAAAATTATGATCATTTCCCAACGGATTTTCCTATACTGATGGACTCTTCGCTCATGTTGACGTTTTGAGGAAGGAACCTGTTTCAGTTTGTTTCTTGCAATCTTTTTCAAGTCTTTCATTTGATATCCTGGCTTCAAAATTTTCACTCCTGTTGACTTTTTGACGAAGGAACGTTTTTAGATGAAAACTCATTTTGGAATTTTAAACAATGTAGATTCCTAACATTCAATGAACAAGCATAGCTACTACGTTCCCGCTTTGCTGAAAGCGAAGCCGCTGATGTAAGTTTAAAAAATCTGGAAAAAAAATGATTTTTTAAAGTTAAAATTCAGATGATGCAGGCATAGTGTGCACAATTTCTCCTTTCTGAGATGCATCACGTGCACAAGAGACCAACAAAAAGACTGCTGCGCACCCAAAATAAAAGTTGACGACACACTCAGAGTAGTGCCAAGAAAAAAATGGCAGAAAACAAGACCACACCGGAGACTAGTTTTACCAAAAAAAAGCTAAAAAGAATAACACAGTTTTGCCATTTCCTTCATTCAGACAGAATCAATAGCACGCAAGAACACCTGACAGACTTAGAGATGTTTGTGTTTCATCAAAAGTAAAATTTGTTCTTAATATATGAAATCTATCTGCTTTGAAATAAAATTTATAAATAAATGTCAAACAATTTAGAGATAGGGGAGACCAGGGTACAATGGACCACTTTTGCAAATTTTTAATTTTTACTCTCAAAGTACCGATTTTTTTTTTCTTTGCTTGAAAAAATGCAAAATATAATCTACATATTGAGGTTTATATTACACTCACTCTAAATTTATAATTATCTATATTTTTTTAATATTTATTTTTTAGTAACAAGTGACAAAGTGAACCATTGTACCCCAAGGATAGGATGCAATGGTCCACAGCATGGGGTAGTATACACCACCAGTAAATTTTTTAAAAATATATTAATACAGTACATTTTTTAATAACACAAAATATAGAATGTATCATATTTGTTTATTCATATATATAATGCAAGATTAACGAATATTGTAGTTGACAAATGACATTAAAAGATTTTTGTGTTAATGAAAGTCTCCTGTTTTCTTGTGAAACTGTAGGTTTTGGAAGACTCATTACAATTTCTTGAACATTTACTAGAGATTCATCAACAATATGGGGAGAAATGAATATGTTGTAGTTAGGTTTCTGCCACATAAATCTCACAAGAACATAATTTTCATCTTTTTTTTTCCCCTATTACTAAATTAATAAAATGGAAACCACTGTCTTTTTTATCATAAATTTGACTAAAATGTAAATGCCAATTTTATTTCACTACCAAAAATAACATTATACTTTGAAATGATTCCCTTATCATTGTATTCTGTATCACTATCAACAGAAATTAAAGCTATCACTGAAAACTTAAGTTAAACATATCCTTTGGAATAACAAAATTAGGCTCAATTAATATATTACTGATGAAATAATCTCTCTATATAAAACGCTAAAGTACGTGGCGGAAAAAAAAGAGCTTAATTTCTCTTTTGCTGATGGTAACGATTGGTTTGTTTACAAAACAAAACTGGTAGCTTCCGCCGTGTTAGGCATAACTTCATAAGAATAGCCTGCTACTATATTTGTTCTGGTGTAAAACAACTTTTTCTCAGAAAAAATGAGATTGAGATTATAATGTCCTACAATATAATAAAACTTTAGATGAAATGATTCAAAAGAGATCAGTTAGAAATAAAGCAGATGGGCTTGGACGAGCCAGAGAAGAATCAGATTAATGTCAAAATACTTTAAGTCATCGAACAGAAAATCGTGTTAATTTACAAACTGATGACCAACATGGAACTTTCCATTGTGAACATTGTATTTTTGGTACACTGCAATATAAAGGATGTTGAAATCAGAAAAAACCCTGTTTCACCCTCAACCCCTAAGTCCTGATAGTAAAGTCGGCATCGCATCATGCTTACAACCCAGAGTTATGAGTTCGATTCTTACATAGGAAAATTTTTCCCTGAGTGTTTTCACACGCTATCACTTTTATTGCATACCTTTTCCTTCCTCCCATAATTCTCATCATTTTAGTATCACCTTGGGAGTTTAAATGGTTTATTTTTAAATTAAAAACTTTAAACATTCTTCTTTCTAAGACTATTAATTAATAAATTATCATCATTTGATTATGTATTAACTAAAATGCATAATTTCCATTTTCCTAAAGCCATAACAGACAGATTTACAGGCCTCAGCCTCAATGAACCATTAAAAGTTTGGGGCTAGAATGCGCCAATTTGGCTAAAAATACATGTTGTGCGTATAACAGAGCACAGAGGAACTGCGCGGAATCAGCTGTAATTTAATACTTTGCATAACCTGTGGAAATGTTCTTATTTGACAATAATACTTCTTTTTTAAATTTATTTTACATTTAATTTATGTATAATATCCACAGATACAAACTAATAAGTATATTAGTTTTTTTAAAAAAATCATATTAGTATTTCATTTAATTTTAGCTTAATATAGCTGTACTTTTTTTTAAAGTTTAAAAATTTACTGAATGTTTATAGAATGAAAATAAGAAAAAAAAAAAATTCAAACAAATAACTTAAAATCTTTGTTTACTATTCTTTGGTGTATAATTTGAGTTAATTTTGAAATTTTTAAATATAATACATAGATTACACTTAAAATTTGTAGATGACATGATTTAATGGTTAATTTGCTAATTCTTATATAATGTCCAACTTTCAAAAGCATATGGGATACAGGACTGATGGACCATTGTACCCCAGTTTTGGTGCACCATTGTATCCCATGTAGAACTTTGACAACAAGTAGATAAAAAAATAAGAAATTTCATATTCAGTTGTTTTAGCTGCATTCAATATAATAATATATTATCTTTTCAATGTGTAGATCAATTTTTTTCAAATCGCAATTATTTAATCCAGTTTAGTTTAGTTGAGTCCCGTTTTGAAGCAACACAAGGGTTATTTTGGGACGGACTTCATAATTTTGAGCCGCGGTCAGATGACGAGCACAACACCTGAGCTGGCACCCCCTCTCCAAACTTCTACGTCACACCAACAGGAGGACGATTGGCCACTACATATGATTTAACGTGCAACAGGCCCCATACATGGCGGGTCTTCAGTGGAATCAGGTTTCAAACCTGGAACCCTCCGGCCCCAAAGCCGAGACCTTACCACTAGGCCACCACGGCCATATTCTTTAATCCAGAAAAGAAAATACGCTTCACTGAAAATATTTTCTTTTAGTTACTGCACATCACCAGTTAAGAATAACATGGCTTAATTGTTAGTTGGGTACATTGTTTTAAATTTTTCTTCAGCACTACAGGCCTGCCATCTATGTGTCAAAATAAGAAGCATTCAAGAACAGGAATAAAATGAAAAATAGGGGGTAATTCATTGTACCCCTAGGTCCACAGTACCCCCGTCTCCCCAACTCTTAAATTATTTGAAAATTTTTTATAACAAAACTATTTTTTACTGATTTACTTAAGTTAAAATATCAGACATGAAACTACTTACTTCATGCTCTCTCCCATATCCAAAGTAACCAGTGCATTGTCCACTCAGTTTCCATAAGAAAGGAATGCCACCAAACACTAAAACAGCCTATAAGATAGATAAAAAAAGTAAAACTGATGATGCTGCTTTAAAAACTCGTTATAATAATTTATGCAGTGGCAGCTATTCCAATGGCGCTGCAATTATTTCAAAACATTATTATTATTACTATTTGTTTTCCTTCTTTCTTCTAATATTCCTCCCCCCCCCCCTTTACTGAAATTTTGGTTCCAAACATAGAGTTGGACAACCCATTTCTAATTATAAGGAAATGGCAATTTTTTCATTTCTTCAAACTTCTTTTTCTTTTCTTTTTCTCGCTTTATTTTTTAACTGTTTTCTTCTTAATACTCAAAGAAAGCCCTATCTTCTTATTTTACTAACTTTTCTTAATTTCTCTTTCTTGTTATAAATCAGCTATCATGGGTCGATCTAGGAGAAAATTGGGGCCGTTTTGCATCTCCTTCCCAAAATTCCACTTCATAAAAAAGACCCCTTCACAAAATTAAAAATTCATAAAAACAGCCCCTTCACAAAACTCAAATTCACATAAAATACAGAAATATGACTGCTAAAATTGAAGGTTTTTACATGATAAAAAAATTTTTTCACAAAAATAATTTTTTTTTCCACAAAAATGGACCCCTAATTTAAAACCTGGACCAATCCCTGGCTATTCTCTTTCTGGCAAGGGGCAGGAGAAAAATATTTTGGACATAACATAATTACTTACAGCTGTTTATATTCTTAGAATGCCCCTGCGTTAACATTCATAACTCATATGTAAGCATTCAATTCTAGTTTAATACACTTAAAATAACAAAAATATAATACTACAGCATTAGTTGCACTGCCCATTTTGGAGTTGACAAATTGTTATTGGGTTTCAGATCAAATTAAATATATTTTAGCATAAAATATAACTAGCTACAATTAATTTATCATATTGAGTCATCATAAGTCAGTCATAATTATTATTATTATTATTTATTTATTTGAGAATCCAAACATCTTGATCTTAGTGTTTTGGACATTCAAATCATTATATGTATTTATATAGTCAGAGGCTTCAAGGAGGTTCAAAGAAGCTTCCTTCTAAATATTTCAGGTGCCTACAATACGACAGCAACAGCAGCTTTACAAGTTATTCTTGGAATAGCCCCATTACATCTTCAGTTACAGCAAGAAAGAAGATTCATCAATATTTGCAGACTTAATCAACCTTTATCAATATAGGATGTCCAGCTAAACCAATTAGAAAGAATCATAATGATTCTAGATACAGAGACATGAAGTGGTGTTATATATATAATCAGAGGTGATGGATTAACTTTACAGCCATTAACCAATGGGGTGCACTTTTGTAAATTACTCATATGAACTAAATCATGGTGGATAGACCAATTTACTACGACAACCATGTATTGTTTCATTGGAGAAATATCCTCAGTAATTAAAACTTTGACCAAGTTTATAAAAAGGAAGACAGAATTCTCATACAAGAAAGAAACGACAGATGCCAACATAGTTGATCAGTCAGGCTGAGCCCCCTTGCAGTATTAGGGTTGATTTCTGCCTCTGGCTTTGTGCTATCAGTGTTTAAGTGTTGATTTAGTAAAGTGAAATAAGACTTCTACTTGGTGCAAACAGCAATTGGGAACAAATTACCATTTTGTGGATTTCGATTTCATTATTGAAAATTGCATCTCAGAGTAGTTAGGTTGTAGTTAAATTTTTGAACTTCAAATCCAGAACATTGTGATCTTTTTCATTCTTATAGTAGCTCATACTTTTGTAGTTCTTCATTCTCTTTGTAATTACATAAAATGTAATTTTTTTTCTTTCAATTTTTATATATCATATTGTAGAGTGAATGCTAAAACTAGGGGAATAAGAAATAGGCAAATTATGGGTACATGCATAAAAACTTGCCATTAGGCTAAGTTCAGAACATACTATATCCAGGTTACTAACTATTAATGACAATACTACTTAAGCACTACTTATAATTTCATTCAGATGCTCACAGGTCAAATCCATTACGGGAAAAAAAAGCACTCATTTGCATTTTTCTTGAAACTTATTTGCAGTTACAGTAGAACCTCAATTATCAGAAGTGATTATGGTCCCAATCAACATGGATAATTGATAACTCAGTTAATAGACTAAATTTTAAATCCTGACTTCTTTCCTTTCAACAAGGCTTCCCAAAATTGTTTATTTCAAATTATAAAAATAAGTCCACAAGAACTACTACATATTAACAAATTCTTTTATTAATTATCAAACTTTTTACATGCATTTTTTGAAACATTAGCTAGTTTTGATAAGAAGATTTTGAATTTACCGACTTCTGCTGTTCATTTTGCATTTTCTCAATGATTCTTTCAGGATGTTCTCAAAGGAATATCCCCCTTCAACAATGTGAAACTTGCTGATTAATTTACAGCATCATTTTTTCATGAAAATGTATGGAATTTTCTCATATCACTATTGAAGTGCTAAGAATTGAATGTGTTTTTATTTATTTATTTATCTCTTTAAATAACTTCTTGAGTTATAAAAGATCACTTCCCAAATAAAGACTTTCTACAAGTCTTCACAGTATGAAAATCCACATAAATGGGATCCAAAGTACTTTGTCACCTTTTTCTGAAAAAATTCATTGACTTTATTAAAAACCAGAAAAAAGCACAGTTTAATTTTCTGGTACATGCTCAGTTAACAAAGACCTCAGCAGATAGAGGTTCAGATAATAGAGGTTCTACTATATCTAATAATAGCATTCATCTCACAATATAGACTATATCAAATGGGATACAAACAATATCAACTACATAGACTGATATGTGCCACTGATATACAAATGACATGTATTCTGGCATCTGACCGCTTTATGGAAAAGTGTGACTTATTTAAAAGAATAGAAAATGAAAAGAAAGGAGGTAAACAATAACAAAAATGGCATTATTAATAAAACTACTACAAAGTACGATGCTATGCAGGATGAAATATTAAACTCAACATTATATTTAAAAAGTGTCACTTACTGTTTGAAACAGCTGATCGTACAGAGAACAAATCAAAGCAAACTTGCTTTTATCTAAGTTGTAAAGCCTTGATTTGTTGAAAGTAACTTGATCCATTACTCCAGCTAACTCGGGTGGAATAGATCTGGTGGCATTATATACTTTATACTAGAAAGGAAGGAAACTATATGAGATTCAACTGACAAATATATAATTAAAATGAACAAATTAACAACATACAACACTCTATAAATGGTTTTAAGCAAAAAAAGTTTCTAAAAAGAAAAGAATAATTCAAGAAATATCTCAACAAATTAAATAAATAAAATGGAAAGCTGAAAACTCGACAATATTTCCTTGAGCTTATGAAATTTCACTAACATAATCAATCTAAAATTCTATAATATTCTGCATATGTAGTAAAAAAATCTAAAGATAAGTCAAGATTTAGTTCCACTGGTCAAAAAAAAAAAAAAAAAAAAACGCCCCCCCGCGCGCGGGGGGGGGAGGGGACATAAATTGTTTAATATTTTGATTAGACTCAACAGCACAATGCCATTACCAAACTTAGATTTTTTCAAGCAATAACTCACCAAATCTGATTTTAGATTTAAGACAAGATTGTTATGATGGTGGGCATCATAATGGTCAGCAACTGAGAATAAGCACCATGTTCTCAAGTATTTTTAATAAGTGACAATCAACTTGACACTATATGAAAAGCTACAAATGATGAAATCACCAATTAATGAAGTCGTACTTGTTCTTGCATGCTTCAGAGCTTCAAAAAGAGGTCAAAACTAATCAACCCTCATCTTCAAAAAGAGGTCAAAACTAATCAACCCTCATAATTAAAAATAAACAAATTACTTTGAATTTGATTGATTAGGTATGTTGGTAACACACACAATTATCTTTTCTTTATTCCTTCATTTCTCCATTTGCAATGAAAGCCTTTTTTTCCTTTTAAATGGAATTCCTTCAGTTAGCCGTGGTTGTTTAACAGTGGCTTTTGGAGGGTGACATTTTCTAACTTCAAAATGAAGTGTTGGTTGGTGTTTGGCCTTTAAATAATATTTATGAAAACAATTTTTGGGGAAATTTCAAATTCTTTTGGAGGGCGGCATTTCCTCCCTTTGAAATGATGTGTCCTTATGCAGATCACTGTTTCGCTTGAATATTCTCAAAGTAAGCTAAATTATCTCAAATATACTAATTATTTTTAAATACACAATGATCATGTTCAAGACCCAGGGGTGAAAACAGCAAAGATACAAAAATGAGGAAAATTCACGAGAGTAGCTACATTTTTACATGAATAGCGACATACATTAAGGAAGAGATAAGAAAACAGTTATTAATGAATGAATTACTCATCACAAAAAAATTATGAAACAAATATGGTCTTACTTACAGCCATGTATGAATTTTTTCAATAACAAATACTTATTTTTAACATTATAAAATCAATGTTTTTTTACTCACTTCCTTAAAATAGATACAATTAACAAATAATGGTTTATAATATCAATATTTTTTATAAAATACATATAATAAAACTAAAATATATAAATCAGATTTTGCTTTATAAAAGAAAAACGTAGAAAAGAGTCCTGCATAAATATAAGTTTACAAATAATACAAAATATGCAAAAAAGCGGAAAATCGCGGATCCGCGGAGGATTTTCACCCCTGAAGACCGTTTGATAGGGCTCAAGAGATGAAGGAATGTTAGGCTTCTTGTATTCTTCTTGCAAACACTTTTGCATAATTACAGATAGATAAGAGTTCTGTTAAAAAGCAGAATAAAAGCCGTACATTTTTTTTCCTACAAATTCGTAAAACTCTTAATCCAGAACCATAATTAATCATTGGCTAATTATCTAAATAATCTAATTAGTTTCTAAGGCCACTTAAGAAATATGGTTTGTTAAATTGTATTAACATCTTTTTTTGAAACAACATATGGTAGTTGTTTTGAAGCAGGCCTCGTAATTTTGAACTGTGGTCAGATGACCAGGACAACAATTGAGCACTTTTGTATATTATTGCCTAATACTATTTTATTTTCACACTTACTTACATAGTTAAGAAAAAAAATTCAGTCATATAAGGTGGCGTTTTTTTTTTTTTTTTTTCCCCCTTTCTTTTTACACCCTCATAAAGGTTCACAAAATGTTTCTACAAGCTTTGGTGCAAACTGTAATATTTAATTAATGAAAATGGAAGACATCCTTCAAATATCTCATCCAAAGCAGTTGCATTTATTAATTTCCTTTAACCAATTAGCATTACAATGAATGAAGCATATAAATACACACATTTTATAAAATACTTAACACCCAAGCACTTTAACTGAATCAATCACTTTTCCATCCAATATACAATATTCAATATTTGGTATTGTAAAACAGTAAACCACCAAGACACATAAACGTTAATGATAAAGGAAATCACAAATATTATTCTGCATCATTTTCCACTGAACATTAATTCAAATCATCCTTAGATATAAAACACTTATGTGGACGCAAAATCGGGCCGAATTTGATAATTGCCTTTAGGCAACAGCTCCCAAGTTTGAAGGACTGTTGACGTTTGAATCAGCGGAACTCTTGAATTGGTTTGATGTCTGAAACAATTTTTTTTTTTTTGAGTTAGATCGTTTGAATTAAATAAGTTTGAGTCGTACAGTTTGGATTAGACAAGTGAATGAATGTGTGCTTAATACTGAATGTCCTTTTCAGCTAAAAGTTTCTGAAAAATTGGTTTATTCATCTCTCGACAGCTCAAATGTTCCGAGTTCCATCTATTCAGAGAAAAATAGTATACCTTCCTCCACTTAATAATAATTGGAGGGAGTGTGTTTACATCTACAGAGGCAGCATTTTGTTTAAAAAAGGGCTTAAGATTTTGAAGGAAAGTACAATTTTTGAAAATTTTGAAAAAGGCTATCTAATCAATTTTAAAATGCTAAGGGTAAATAATTATTATGGGTTTTAATTTTGAATAGTTAATATGAACATGTTTCAAGCCACTATTTTCTTTAAACTGTCCTTTTTTAACTAAAAGGTTGCAAGATGGGTTACATCATTCTACGACAAGAGACGATCAAGAATTTTCTGAGATTTAAAACACAAATGACTATACTGAGAAAAACACTATATCTTTCTTGACTAAATAATTGTTAGAATAAGCATGTATACAAGTGGAGAAGCTTTTCTGTGTAATATTTCATTAAAAAGAGTTCAAATTTCAATTTTTGGTTAAAAAGCAACAATTTTGTAAATTTTGAAAAAAAAAAAGCTATCTTATCAATTTTAAAAAGCTAAAAAAAAATAATTAAATTAAAGTAAATAAATATTATGGATTTTAATTTTGAATAGTTAATATGAACATGTTTCAAGCCACTATTTTCTTTAAACGGCCCTTTTTAGCTAAAAGGTGCAAGATGGGTTGGAATTTTCCATGATTAAAACACAAATGATTACACTGAGAAAAACACTATGTCTTTCTTGACTAAATAATTATTGGAATAAGCATGTATACAAGTGGGAGAGCCTTCCTGGGCAATATTTAAATGAAAAGTGGGAATGTTTAAAATTTGTTGTAAAAAGCAAGGACTTTGGAAATTTTTGTAAAAAAAAGGCTATCTAATCAATTTTAAAATACTAAGGGTAAATAATTATTATGGGTTTTAATTTTGAATAGTTAATATGAACATGTTTCAAGCACTATTTTCTTTAAACTGTCCTTTTTTTAGCTAAAAGATTGCAAGATGGGTTATATCATTCTACGAAAACTAGAATTTTCTGAGATTTAAAATACAAATGACTAAACTGAGAAAAAGACTAATATTTCTTGACTCAATAATTATTGGAATAAGCATGTATATGTATATATGTGGGGAAGCTTTTCTGAATATTACATTTCATTGTATAGAGGGCATATTTGAAATTTTGGTGGGAAAAGCTTTTTTTTTTTGAAGACTATCTTATTAGTTTTAAACTTAAAATTTTTGGTGGAATGAAGTTATGTTGAAATAAACTGTTGAAGAAATAGTCAAAAGTGTATGCTAAAAAGTTTCAAACGACTGATTTCTGATTGATGAAAATAATTTTGATTTTTAATCATCTTTGAATTATAAATATTACCATTCAAATTTCTTTCTAACATTTACATATGTATATATCTGTGCTACCAGAAGATTTTAATTGCAGAAACTGATGAAAAATTAATTAGGAGTTCATGCAATTTTAAATAATTTAAATTCACTTTTAGTAATTAATGTGCTTATAATTTCCTAATACTAGCAGAAACGGATAACTGTACGGCAAGCGAGCTGAGATCACATAGCGATTCCAAAAGAATCGCATGATTTTTGGGTCTTGCACAGCGGAGCAAGCAGGGGCTGTTATATATATATATATATATATAAAGATTTTATAACAACTGTGCTAGGACACCCAGTGTCTTCACTGTAGCGAGCAAAGCGAGCAGAGCAAACCCCGGAGGATTGCAGCACAATCCTCCTGGGGGTTGGCGAGCTTTAGCGAGCAGAGCCTCATAGTTATAAATTAAATGTGTTAGCAACTTTTTACATTCCATCTTTGAATTCAAATAGCTATATATAACTGTATATATAAAGCTGACACTATAAATCAGAATGAACTATCAACTCTGTAAGACCAGACATATTTTTGTAACCAATAGAATGAATACCAACTGTAACTCAAAAATAGAAGGTATCTGCCATCTGATAACAAAAATAGATCTGTCGAGAATGTGGAAACAAGAACAATGCTTCCTTCTGGGATTTACTGTATATAACTAACTAGGAAGCATATAGATTAGCTGATGTCTAACCTGCACGATCATACAGGCTGGGGCTTAAAAGGGTAAAATACCACTAGGACTCTGAGTTTACAAGGATATTTCTTTCCTTAACCTAGAGAAATAGCTAGGGTAGATGCTCCAGTTATGGCCACATTGGATCTGTTTTTCCAATAATTAACCAGTAATTTCAAATTAGCCAATAATAAGCATTCCAACACTTGAAGCAATCCTTATTTTACTATTTTAAATCTGATTGATTCATTTTTCTTAAACATGTGACTTGTAAAAAAAATTAAATGCATGATCATGTATTGTATACTCACAACTGTTAAGGTTTTTGTTAAGGAACAAGTATTTGCAGTTTTTCATCATAAAGCTCTCAGAATTAAATGATTAATATAAAACTGATTACCCTTAAGGTTTATGAGGTAAGCTTTCTTTTTATTCTGATTTCAGATCAAAAGTAATTATTTTTAAGATTAAATGGATGGTGGCCAAAACTGGTACATCAAATTTACTATATGTGCCAGTTTTATATTTATATTTACTATATGGAACACTACATGTTCCAGTTTTGGCCACATAACTTCATTATTGTGTTTTTAACCATTACATAAATTTAAGAATATATGTATGAAATAAAATCAACTAATTTAGTTTTGTTTCTAAAATAAAAGCAACTAACTTAATTTTATTTCTAAAATAAAAGCAACTGATTTAGTTTTGTTTCTAAAATGAAAAGTAACTGATATAGCTTTGTTTCTGAAATAAAAGTAACTGATATAGCTTTGTTTCTGAAATAAAAGTAACTGATTTAGTTTGGTTTGTTTTCATTTTATATAGTAATGGCTCCAATTAAAATTAAGAAGGCAGGTAGCATTTCCATAAAAATATTTTGTTACCATCTAAAGTTGGTAATGCAGTTAAGGCCATTCAAAATGGAATGTCAAAAACATCTCCATTTTGAATGTTTACCTCACATTTATGTTAGAAAATTTCAACTTGAGGAACCAGACTCGAGTGACAAGGAATATTCTTTTATATGCATAGATTGCTCTAATTTTAAAAATGATTCTGATGAATTTGATTAATGTTGCAATTAAAAATAATAAAAATACATATTTGTGGATATTGTTAGTGAGCATAATAATGCAAATTCTTGATTCGTAAGATTTTTTTAAAAAATCTACGCTTTTGCAATACAAGTTTATTCCTCTCCCCATTTTTTGTTTCATATTTTTTCAAAAAAAAAAAATTCTGTGAGTATATATAGTTTGTATTTTATCAACCAAATTAAACTATAGTTTGTATTTTATCAACCAAATTAAATTATAGTTTGTATTTTATCAACCCAATTAAATTATAGTTTGTATTTTATAAACCAAATTAAATTATTGTTTTCTGCATTCCCGTTTCTTTTTTTTTTAAACTGAAATCTGCAGCTAAAATCAGCTTAGGTAAACTTTATTACATATCTTTATAAATTCCTCAAAAAAATCACATTTAAAATAACAGAAAATAATGTACTAAAATATATATTGCATAAAAATTATTTATTTTTACTTAAAATTCATTAAAATGCCTGTTAAAAGTATAATATTAGTGTGGCCAAAACTGGTGCATAGAGGTGGCCATAACTGGTGCAAATGGGGTTAATTTATTTAAAAATTCATAACTCAAAATCTAAAATGTTCTTCAGAAAAATTTTATAACTAGCAGAAAGTCAATAAAATTTGCTAAAGGATAGTATACGTATGATTTAATATGCTTTAAACAGTCATCCACTGTGAAATTTCCATTTCAAATTTTCTCTTAAGGTGGCCAAAACTGGAGCAGCTACCCTACTTGAATTTCAATTCTTTTCACGCAGCTATAAATATCAAAATGTCTTCGAGAGTATGTCACAATATACTATAATAAATCGCGATTTTTTTTATATATAATATGAAATTAAACCTACGTTTGAAAATCATGCGACAGATATTCAGTTGTGCCCTATACAACATCAAAGACCAGTCTGAGGGCTACAGTTTTCAAGCCAGCCCACAGCAAGATTCATGGAAAAAAATTTAGACCTTCAAATATGCACATAATTTCACAAAAACTTACGCTTAGTTATAACTTAGTTAACACGCATCGAATCCAAACACACACACACATCATGGTATTTTCAGAAATTAACCCTGACATTTTTGATTAATTAACAATCTAAATTAGATAATAATAAAAATAAAATACAAAAGAAAAATATTTACCTGTCTGTATGATAAATAGGTTTCCCAAATATATACAGCCCATGTGAAAGCAATGATAGCGTTCATGATCTGCACCGGCGTCCATGCCGGCATTTGCATTAAATCTTTGATGACAGGTACATCTAAGAAGGTTAAGCTGATTTTTTCCACTAGTTCTCGAATCATTTTCGATTTCAAGTTAGAAATTAATTAATATAAAACACCAATATGTGAAATATTCGTTTATTTATAACCCGCCACTAACATTTATTTATTTCCTACTGTAACTGTTACTTCAAAAGATAGAAACAGTCATGTTGCCATATTACGTATTTTAGACAGCGTCATATAAACGTGACGAGTAATACTGAGAAAACCAGAACTTAATAATCTTTAGCTTCCCAATCATTGCAGTTCACTAGAAATATCAAGAATATCTGAATTTCCCGTCATCTTAAGAAAACAGAAACAACACAATAA
>BGPR01005116.1:0-15926 GCA_013235015.1 Araneus ventricosus
CAAAATATCATTCGCAAATTCTGATAATTAGATTTAGCATGCGAAAATGAAAAAAATAAGTATAGCTTACTCATGATGGAATCGTCCTTTACTGTGAAATATGTTTTACAACTAGTCATCACATTCAACAGGAGAGTGATCGGAGCTTCGTAGAATGATTCCAGCCTGCCAACTGTTTCTTCGAAGTTCTTCCATGTGTTCATCAGGATATAATTACCCTAAAAATGTTTATAAAAGATTTTTATTGAATATCTTATCTCTCACATAAACGTGAAGAATTAACTAAATATCTGTGTGTTACCGAAAGAAATTATAAAATTGTTAAATGGCAACCACTATCGGAGAAAAAAGTGAACATGCGATGAATAAATTTGAAAATATAACTTTTAAATCTGCAGAGATTTTTTGTAGTTATTTGAGTATTCGTGCATTCCTTTGATCTCATTTGGCTGGCTTTTTATGGTGATAGAACCAATGTTTTTATTATATTACGTCTATTTTACTTGCAGAAAATATTGCCATTGTCAAAAAAGCTGACCTAGAAATTATGGAAGATTTTTTCACGTTTTATACCTTTCTGAGTCCCCAAAAGGGGAATGTTTTTTTTATGTTGCGACTATTTTACTTGCAGAAAATGTTTTCATTGTAAAAAAAAGATTTTGAAATTTTGGAAGACTTTTTACGTTTTATACCTTCCTGAGCCCCCAAAATGCATTTTATGTATTCTTAGTATGTATAAACGCGGTCCTTATACCGAAATTGTAAAACTATATCGAATTTCAGGCAAATTCTGTCAACTGGATTTAAAAGCATATTTGATTTTACTACTCAGAAAACTACATAAAAAAAGGGCGTTATTTACCATCTTTTCCTGATTCATCGTGGCCATTCACATTGACTAAAAATATAAAAATACATTTTCAATTTTTTTAATTACTTTTTAACTGCTTGTTGCCACTCATATTAAAATAACAAGCATATTATACACAATTTTAACCCTTTGCACTTGGAAAAACAATTAGATGCATAATTGTTCACTGCATAAGACTGGGAATTTTATTAATTCGAGAAGTAAAAAATATAATTGTATAAGTTGATTTTTTCGAAAAATTAATCTGTGACTTCTTACAACTCTATGGATATCAGTTTTAACTACCGAAATCTAGAAGATTCAAAATGGTGCACCGTTTAGTATGGTGCCTGAGAGGTGACATCCGAGTGCAAAAGGTTAATTACTGCATTTATTTGTTTATATCTGCATGCCATTCTGTTCAGTGAAATTCTTAATTTCTCACATCAACGATTAAGCCCAAACTATTTTAAACCTATTTTATATTATTATTTAATATGCTTTTAAGTATTTTCGTTAATGACGTTAGAGAACATTTAGTTGCACGATAAAACGTTTTGGTCAAATATTGTAAATGATTCCAGTCCAACAAGAAATGGAATCTTTTTAAATGATGTGCTTATACTTCATGCAACCAAATGTTTTCATAGAAATACACAATACAAAATCGAGGATTGAACCCTCCTGAATTTGTAAGTCATGTCTTTACCAATCAGCCCTCTAGTTACAGTTCAAGTTGCTGACTTGCGGTACCATAAATATTATTTTGAGAAATATTATTCTAAAAATGGCGCTTTGAGAAAAAAAAGTTTCCGACCCCTGCTGTAAAGCATCCTGATAATATCTAGTTCCTAATAGAGAATTACGGTCGCAATAGAAGCTTATTCACCCCATCAATTGGATTCATGCCTGAACGAAATTATCCATATTCAATTGCAAACTACGCAATACGCATGCGCGCTGGTGATATTTTCAGCGTTATAAGTCAGAGCGCATGGGCACAAAGTAGTTTCATCCGTTACAAGGGAGTGCAGGGTAGCAAGATACGAGGGTTGAAACTTTAATAGCAGCAAAACTGCGGTAGAGACGCCATGCAACGGAACCAATAATGTCGCTTATACCACACGTTAGTTACATACCTACATTACCTCAGAGCAAATGGACTCTCCCTTACCACATCACACGCATGCGCACTGACGAGAACAACAGAGCCTCGTGTTAGCTGCGATCTAATGTAGTGTTGTCAGTATGTTTTCGAAGCAGGAACAACGGAGTTGGATAAAGATTGAATGTGTCAGAGGTAGTACAGCACGACAGTGTCATCAAGGTCTTCAAGAGGCTTGAGGGGAATCTGCATTGCCTTACAGAACAATGGCAAGGTGGGTAAAAGCCTTCAACGAGGGACGCCAAAATGTGGCAGACATGCGTCGACCAGGTCAGTGAAGAAGGGGTGTGTGATCTAGCCACGTTACTGGACAGTGATCGACGCCATACGATTTGTGAGCTGGCCAGAGAAACAGGATTAGCGCATACCACTGTGCTTCACATTCTGAAGGAACGCCTAGGCATGAGAAAAATTGCATCACGATGGGCTCCGCATGATATGACGGAAATGCAGAAATGGCTACGATGCGAAGCTGCTCGCAACCACTTCGAGCGCTCTGAGCGCCAAGGAGAGGCTTTCTTATGCCGTATCATTACGCTGGATGAGACGTGGGCCAAATCGTAGGAGCCACAACTGAAACGCCAATCGAATGAATGGCGTCATTACGGGTCACCACGAAGATAGAAAGTTCGTTAGAACCCAAAGAATGAGAAAGTTATGGTGATTCTCGTGTACAACTGTGATGGTGTTATCCTAACGCATACCGTTCCCCCACAGAAGACCGTCAATGCGCAGTATTACTGTTCATTTTTGGAACAAAACCTGCGACCAGCTTTGAGAAAGAAGCGGTGGCACCTTTTGCAGAACCCACCCATCATTTTGTAGGACAATAGTCGTGGCTGTTTTGTTCGACCGATGGGGCTATGAAGTGCTGTACCATCCGCCATACTTCCCTGACTTAAACCCTTGTGACTTCGACTTGATAACTAAGATGAAGGAACCACTTTGTGGCATTCGCTTCAGAACTGTTCCAGAGATTCTTCAGGCAGTAGACCGCTCTATTCGAACTATCAACACAACAGCGCTGCTAAAGGTATCCTACAACTTCCACATCGCTGGCAACGGGTTGTACACAATGCTGGTGAATACATTGAAGGACAGTAAAACCTGGTAACATGCATTTCTTTTGTATCAGTTGTAAATAAATAGTTGCCACTATTAAAGTTCCAACCCTCGTACATAAGCATATCCCAGATAGCAATTTTAGTTTGCATCAGACTTGCACTGCAAATCTGCAAGCTTACAGCAAATTTGTCACGACAAGAGTGCAAGTGTGAAACAAGTTTGCAGCAAGTTAACGCAAGCTTCGAAGTCACTATGAGACGAACTTGCAGCAAATTTGCAGCAGACTTGCACTGCAAACTCATTGCAAATTATAGCAGAAACAGAGTACGAACACAACCCGGGATAGAACTCGCGACCTACCTGTTGGTTGCCAGACGTCTATACCACTCGGCTACGAAAAGAGAAGATGGATTTCGCTAATACATCGTTCGATTCGATTCGTATACGATTTATTTTAAACTATTTTCTTGATTTCATTAATTTTTTGAGTTGAGAATATGATTTGAAGTCAATGAGAGAGCGATTTTCGCTAATAACTACGTTTTGTTAGTAGAATAAATTATGAAATTAGAGTTCAAAAGTAATTACTTTAAAATGGGACAAAATGTATAAGTTATTATTTTTCAACAAACATTGACTGTTTTTTCGGTTTAATTTTGTTTATAAATGTTAAAATTTCAACATTAAGAAAAAGACGATATAGTTTTGTTTAAAGTAAAAACTTTTAGTAAAAAGATGGAAAATGTTTCAATTTTATTTTATAAAAAAGTTAGTTTTTTTACAAATTATCATTGATTTATTGAATTAATAAAAAGAAGGACGGTCTAGGAGATGCTATTAAAAATCGGATGTTTTTTTAAAACAGAGACAAAGATAATTATCTCTTTGTGCTATCTTTGCATCAAGCTTGTTTTGCAAATTTGCATTGCAAAGGAGGCGGCACTATTTGTCACGGTGAACTTGCAATACAAGGAAGGTGGCGCTAGTTGTCACGGCGAATTTGCTACAAGTTCGCTTCAAATTTGACGCGTCAAATTTGCTATGATAAGCTAATATCAAGTCAAAATCAAACTTGCTGCAAACTTACGTGCTATCTGGGATCACACTCCCCGAGTTGCACTCAGCGACATCTAGTGATAGAAATAGACCTGAAAAGCCTTTTTAACGACCACGTTAAATTTAGAAATTCAAATTTCAACAACCTGTTTGGAAAGGCCTTCGAAATAGTCATATAGAGTCATTTTGAAGCTTGAATGAAACATTTTGTTGACAGGATGATGGACATCTTTGGCGATGGTGGTGACCTGGCTTAAAACATTTTGATATCCTTTTCCGAACAAGGTATAAATCTCTGAGAATGCATCCAGGTGTAGTTTCAAATTCCAAACCTGATAGTTCTCATTCAGTATTTCTCCTTTAAGGTGCAAGCCTTCTGAGTCACTTTCCTGAAAATAACGTTAAAAATAAAAACGAAACACTGAAACAGTGTTAGAGTTTTGATCATAATAACTTATAAGAGATTTAGAATACTTTTCTGTTTCTGCAACGTCATAAATAATAATCATTAAAAATTAATTTTCAATTCTAATAATTTCAATGAATTTTTACTTTTGCAGGAGTAACGAAACTCCTTTATAAACCGTCACGGAAATTTACCTCGTCGTTTGAAAATGTAATTTTGCAGTTTTGTGTTTTCGCATCTGAAGAAATTGTTCTTTCCAAGGAAAGCTTCTTTCTTTTCGAGCCATCTGGGATAATGAGATCGGCAGCCCTTTTCCCGTCATGCAAAGCTTGTATAAGAAGTTCAGTACTTAGGCAGTTTTCTTGCTGAAATAACAAGGAAAAATAATGGAAAAATTACGAAGTCTAAATTTTTAAACAGCCCCCCGGTCCTATTAGCCATATTTAGCTAAATATTCTCGGCACATTAATATTTTAAACACGGAGTGTTCTATGACTAAAACAGACCGAGTTATGGAGCTGTGAATATCATAATTTTAAACTAATCAGCGGCCGCTTCGATCAAGCGCCCTGCATTGATTGGAGGATTTTTCTCAAGGTAGTCATCGAAATGGTCTAAAATCGTCTAAAACAGCGATATTCACAGCTTCATGATTGGTTAGTTTTGGCGGAGAAGAGTGGAATTTTCTTGTTTAAAATGTTAGTGTGTCTGGAATATTTTACAGAAAATGACTAATAGCATCTGGGGACTTTATGCAAATTTAGACTTCTAAATTTTTTCAGCAGTATATTTATTGACTAACATAAAATATAATTCTGTGTCTCATTTAAACCATTAAAGACTGACGTTGCGAAAACGCAACATTAATTTCTGAATTTTTTAAAGATATGTTCTACGTTTTGTATGTGCGAAGCAATATTTTTATTTGATTCTCTATACTTTAATCTTTCGTAATAATTTTTTTGTTTCCACATTAGTTGAATTTAACACCGCAAAAAAATATTATTTTCTGGTGTTTTGAAAGCGGGGAAAAGTTTACTTTCAAATAATAATTTTAGATGGCAGCACATACCGAATTTCCAATTTGATTTACATTTGTAAATATTTTTTTTAATATCGTTTTAGACTGATGTTGCATTTTGTAACTCTTATGAAAATAAATTTAATTTTATAGAAACAACTTAAGTGTGTTCTTAATGCTGTAAGAAGTGTTAAAAAACTATCTGGTGCATTTCTGATAAAGAAAACACAGAGTGGTCTTAAATGGGTTAAAGCATTTTTCCAATTGGAAGTATATGCCCATCTCCAACGGTTTAGAAATTAGATATGGAGCCTCATTTAGAGTGGACAACCTGCATAATATTTCATGAGCATGTACTCACTCTGAAAGTGAAGAGGGCTCGCTTCTTGTGATCTCTCGCTTTCCCAACCCAATCGGCTGTTACGTTGATCATCATCAGTGGATGAGTGACGTTGCACGTCTCGAACGTGTACTCGGGTGTCCGGTCCTCCACCAGTTCTAGAGAAAATGCAGTTATTAAGAAGAGTTTGTTCATATTACCGAAAAAAAGCACGAGGTTATTTCAAAAACTAAGGTAACAGCAGCTCTGACAGGTACCCATATTCTCCGTGTGAATTGAACTCTGTGTCTAGATAGCTGAGACAACCACAACATTCGAACGCCGCCGGCAGATGGAGCTAGTTGTACGGTAGTGTGCCGGATTCTCAGTTAGAAGATAGAGGCGTTAACGGAAACATGGTCAGCGATTTAAAGAAAAAGAGTGAGGTTTTTCGTCTAAACGACTGAGACTACTCTCGAGAGATTCATGTTACTGCACGATGACTCTCGACCCCATACGACCTCAGTTACGCGTGATTTGGTACAGCGCTTCCGATAGGAGTTATTGTCTATTTTTCTTTCCACCTTCTTTACAACCCTCTTATCAAGAGATTTTCAGCCCTTCGGACAGTTAAGAAGCAGCCGAGAGGTCGGCATTTCAGAACCGATGATGAAGTTCAGCAAGCCGTCTTGACGTGGCGCCATGACCTTGATGCTGATTTCTTCTATGCTGGTTTAGATAAGGTGATATACCAAAAGAACGAATGCTTCGAAAACCATTCTGAAAAGGGTCGCCAATAACCTCGTCTCCAGGCATAAAATTTTAGGGATTATCAAATTCATTAGCGGAACCAGAGATCTTTTCCGGCCTCCCTAGCCTTCATCTTCCCAGCGAGCTGAACTTAGTAGCTCAATTACCGGACATTCCCCCCTTCAAATAAAAGAAAGGTATAACAACATCTAAAAAAAAGAAGACTTTACGACCTTAAGAAGACCTTACTTTACTAATAGTGTAAAAGTGAAAATGCCTGTGCTGTACATAGTGTATATATTTCCTTCTTTTTGTTTATTTTGTTTTTCTTAAATAAAATTCCCGTGTCTTGTCCATCAAACCGTTCAGTGACCGGTTTGGTCACGGGTACGGGGGTAAGAGACGGCGTTATGTTCTGTGACTATGTGGAGAAATAATATGCACCAGTGCCTTACTACGTTGTGTCTCCCACTTCGGGGCACCACGAGTACACGGATCAGAAGCCGTTGCATAAGTAAGCAGGTTCTCGCTTCCCTGGTGGGTATAGTAATGGGAGCGGAACTTGGATCCTCCCTCCAGTAATAGTACGTACCTCCTACGGGAGGGGTCGGGACGTGGCCGCTGATGGCTTCTAGGACTCTGGCCTCAGTACTCGAGCTATTACAGCGGCTGTCATTCAGAGAAACTAAAATCGAGCCTATCTTTTTATAGCTGATTTTGCCGTTTTCTCCCCACGGTTTTTGAATTAAAAAAAATAACCGGTTTAAACCGGAGCAAATAAATAAAGCTAAAATAATGTCGGATGCTACGTCAGGACAGGAGTGATCCAATTTCCTGGTCCTGGTTGCTACGTTGTGTATCTCTTTGAATTCTTGAAAGGCTTTTGTTACCTTACTTTTTGACCTACCTTCGTTACATTGATTATCATGTAGAATACCTGGCAATGAACAAAAATGACAACACCTATGTACTTGATGCAAAACAATAATCGCAGAGTATGATTTTTGAATCAAATACAAAGTTACTCTTTTTCAACCAAGTCTATGTTTATACTCTTGATGAATTTCTTCCCCAGGAATTATTAAATCAACCAGCTATTTATTTTCTTATTCCCTAAATTCTCTCTCGCACATTAGTCGCTGAAATTCATACACATTGATTTTGAGGATTAGCGTCCCAGAAAAATAATATAGGAGAATCGCATAAGTGAAAGCAGGAACCTCAAAGCTGTAACCAATATGATACTATAGATGTTTTGCTGACTTACGACTGATGCTCAAATTGAGCATGTTCCAGTGCGAGGAATTGGATCTGAAGTTGAGCCGCAGGTCATGCAGGTCCTTTTGGTTTGGTCTACATCTGTAAGTGACGATCGTCGACAAATCGAATACACGAGAAAGGATGGCGTGACTGAACTCAGCTTCTGAGCACTGCCCTGCAGGTGTGGACCGCCAGTAGTGAAAACTGTGGAAGGCCTTCTTGTCCGTGGGAGCGTGCGTTAAACAGGAATTGTGACGGAGAGAGAAGAAATCTTGTTCGGATCTGTATACTGAGTGGGATGTCAGCTCAAGATTGTGGTAGCTGCTCTCAATCTCAAAGTTATTCTGGAATCTGCAAAATACAAGCAGTTGACAACAAGATGCAAATTAAGATTTGTTCATTACATTGAATTCAAAGAGTTGTGCACCGTTTTGCTTACTCCCAGTGTAGCCTAACAGGTTAATGTTTTAATTAATAGCGCCTTGGAAAAGCAAATTTTGAAAATACTGGTCGAGGGTAACTTGAAGAAAAATACAATGGACTGGTCCAAAGCAATTAAAATGTCTCTACATTTTAATTTAACTCATCTAAATGTAGTTTGGAATTTGAACGATATCTGACTCGATGCATCTGCCGTAATTAAGACAGATGTAATAAACGTTTAGACTTTGATTTAGTTTAGTTATTATTGTTAGATTATTTGGCCTTGTAGCATTGAACCATGTTCAAATGACGAGGTGTTCAGGTGAGACAGCATATTTCCTTCTCCGTTCCTAACCTCCATCTGACAACATCGAAACAAATATTTAGGCAAAGGACTCCAAGAAATCCAACAGCGATTTATTTCTTGGTCTTAATATTTTAACCTTACATGTATGTGTTGATTAATATTGGAAATTATAGCAATTTAAAAAAAAACTCTTGCGATTATAATGTTTTCCTGTGAAACCTCTTTAGTATTTCCGCCTCATTATTTAACCTGAGGACAACTGTCAGGCGGGCGTGCCAGCTGCTTGGCACATTCTCTACCGACTGTCACAACACCTGTCGGCTCTTGTGGCTTTTAACTACCGGCTGTCACGTCGGCGTGACACTAGCTTTAGTGCAATTAGGCTTACCTAGAAAAAGTGCGCCGGCCCTGAGCAATCACGCGCGTTTTGAAACGTCTCGTCTGCCAGATCGAACCGCACGTTTTCCGTGCGGCAGTCTTCAAAAGATTAAACTCTCTCTAATCGTTGACCAGAAAAAGGACTTAAAACACTAACAAATATTCTGCTGATTAATCACAATTAATATTATTAATCCTGTAATTTCAAGACTTAGTTATATACAATATTTTAAGCTTTTTGTTGTAATATGGACTCTCATCACATCTGTACTTCCCGGATAGAAATACATAAGAAACACAAATATTTACGTCACTAACGTGATTTCACTTAAATAATGATTTTTATTTTAGAATTCATCATAATCCTTAATAATTGCTTTTGAAAGTTGGAAACACTACATTTGATCTAGAAATGGACCCCAAAAATGACATGTTCAAATTTCATGTCACTAATATTCACCGTTTTGAAAGAATTCTTGTGACAAACAAATGGAAAAACATATAGAGGGTGTCAAGAACGGTCGTTTACAAACTTTAAGGGTTGATAAGTCATACAGAAACAAGTCATTTTTGCAATAGAACATGAGGTAGGAAACTCAAATGGGGGGACGCTACAGTGGGCTGAAGAAAAGAAAATACTGAAAACCTGGTTGTTGTTGGTCCTCCTGAAGCAATAACATATCCTTCCACTTTTACTGATTCTGGTTCAGAGGTGAATGGATAATGGAAACTTAAGTTAGCCGTGATGAGCTGATTCCAAAGTCCTGCCAACTCTTGTGCTTTTACAGCAGAATATTTCTCCGAAAGTTCTTGACTGCCGATCATCTGCATCTCTACGTCGACAACAAGTTTCAGCTGTGATTGTTCTGCATAATAAATCTTGGGAGATCCTCCACTCCACGATGCAATCTGTTTTTATTAAGTAGAGAAAATAAGATTTAGCTTAGTAGCGTTTAAATGAATTACTTTATATTTTGCTTTAAAAAAAATTTCAGTTGTTGTGAATCACGGGAAAAATAATTTTAAAAGATTTAGTTATATTTATTTAACTATTTCATTATTTTTTAATATTAATGTAATTAATGGAAAAATGGTGGAAAAATCTTTAATCTATTTTAAGGTATTTGTGGTGATCTTTGGATTTAAATTTGTTTACTGACCAACGGTCCTCTCTAACCAGTTTTTTTAACTCTCTAGCCGTTGTATTATTTTCGGTACCTGCCATATGTAGATATTCGTTTGTTAACTATAGCCACATGCTCATGTACACGTTTAACACCAATTGTATACATAGGTATCTTGTGTGGTAATTCTTCACTGTAGGTTAATCCTCACTAGTTAACACCTACATATTTATTTTGAAAAGAATATGGATGGGGCAAAAAATGGGCTATAAATATAACTTTAACAAAATAAGGTAAAGCCATTTTGTAGATCTTTGGCAACAATATGCATTAAGGAAGATTTTGATGTTTGTCATACTTATTCGGGAAGAACAATTCGTCATAACTGATACATTAGCATGAGACTTTTTTCATATTCGTAAGTTAAGTACAATCTTATAGTTCATCAGTGATATACTGGGTTAGGGCCATGACATGGCATAGCTGAAGAGAAAAAAAATCATAATAATAAGATTATTGGTTCTTTCCTCTGGTTGTTCTATTAAATAAAATCATAAATGCATAGTAGACGGATGTGTGCGTTATTAATGGATTGCTCGCATAGGTCGAAGTATTATTTGAGATTTTCCACAGAGCAAATAAAAATGTGAAACAATTTTTCCCTGAAAATCCTGCAGGAAAGCAACCTATCCATATACAAAAGAATCTCGATTATCCAATATAATATTGTTACGAATTCTGTAAATTTAATGACTTGCTCGCCAAATTTGGCGCCAAAACCACTCCTATTCATGAAACTTACAGAATGCGTAACAATATTATATTGGGACAATAATCACCTCGAATAATCGAAACCTCGATTTATAGAGACTAAATTTTGAATCATGCCTTCTTTTCTTTTGACGAAGTTTTTCAAAAATTGTTTATTTGAAATTATAACAATTAGTCCGCTAGTGTGATCACATGCTAACATTTTAACAAACTCTTTTCGCTACTTATCAAACTCGCTGCATGCATGAATGTTCTGAACGCTTTTGATAAGAGGATAAAAGCGCAAGTTTCTGTTTTCGCTCTTTCCCTTGCATTTTCCAACGATTCTTTAAGAATGTACTCACATAATCACACATTTCTTCCATTTCCGATGCCATTGCAGTTCTGGTAAGTGCGACTTCATACGAAAGCTTGCCTCCTTTTCTTTTGTTCAGTATGCCAACTGCCCACGATCTTTGTCCGATCGTCAGATTGAAGACTTGGGTCTGGACTTCATCCAAATCGTCTCTTTGGAAACTCCAGAAGTCATAAGTGAAATGAGCAACAGCCTGAAACACATATTATATAGATGTGTACACAGATTATAAATCAACAAAATAAACATATGTATGGCTTGTACATAAATTACAAATAAATAGAACATAGTTGAATGCACAGGGTGTCGCACAAAGTGCTCCTTCATTTCAAAATTAAATAACTCGGCAACGGAGATCGATAGAAGAATGAAACCAGTGATATGTTTATTTCAAATCTCTAAAAACCCGATGCAGAAGTTTCAGAATTAGTTACAAATGTTGTGGACAGGTGGCCTGTATGCTGTTGTCCTGGGCCAAATGCCTTAAAAGAGTACTCTGAAGCATAAAATGATCAGCCTTCGAACAGTTCCGCTGTTGAAACATGAAAAGAGCTTTGCAGTTTTGGAACAATTTGTCTCCACACTTACAAGCGTTAGAAGATCGACAAAACACTTTGTGGTTTATGGAACACTTTTGGCTTATGGGACGCGAGCACACAGTATCCGAGTTTTTTTCCTTTCTTGAGGAATATTTCGAAAATGGAGCCAGTCTTTTGACCTATTCAACATTTACTAGAACAAGCATGGATTGACTTCCATTCTTGCCCGATCTTGGATTTTCCTCCATTATCACCCGATGCGACTATTTATTGTTTGACACAGTGAAGAATACTGTTTTCCGGAACAGTCCTGCAACACTAGACGAGATTGAAGAGTTGATCTGTGAGGTATGTGTGTCCATTTTCGTTCACCTACTGCAGAGGGTGTCTGAAAATTTAATTCTATGTATGCGTCATCTCTGTGTTCCGAAAGAGCCCCATTTTAAATTGATTGTGGTGTAATTGCAACGATTGCCTGCGAAGGACAGTTTATAGCATTCTTCTCGGACTCCATACTGCGATTACATCGTACACCGTCACCTTTCGGCAACACTTGTAGCCAATTCTGAAATTTCTTCATCGGATTTTTACGGCTTCCAAAATAAACATACCATTGGTTTCATTCTTCTATCGATCTCCGTTGCCGAGTTAGTTAATTTTAAAATGAGGGAGTTTTTAGTGGGACACCCTTTATGAAGTTGTACACAAAAGTGCTTCATTAGCCCACCAACACCCGACTTTTTGAAATCGCTGTTTATAGATAATGCTATGAAATAGGTCCAAATACTTACAAAATGATAGACCATCGCACCTTCGGCGAATTACAAACAACAAAACTTAACCCTTAAAGGCCCAGTGTTGCCTTTAAGCAACATACCCAATTTTGTCTTCTAAAATCTTAAGAATAAGACTGAAGCTTTAATGCCTGTTGTTGTCGGTAAGATACATACTGAAAATTTTAGTAAATTAATTTACAACATGTGGGTGGCAGCCTGAGTGCTGATGGAAAATAAAAATAAATTGATGTTTTTCACTTGAGGCTGAATCTTTTTTGCTTTGTTTGTACTCTTGAGAATACCATATTTTATTCTACAATGTTGAAGGAAATTCCTTATCCGTATTATTAGTTATTAAAATTCGTTTATGTTTAAAATTATAGAATTTTACCGAGGATTTTTTTTCTGAAATAAAGCCCAGTGTTGTCAGTTGGTAGCAAACTCTTTTTTAGCCAAAAAAAAAAAACATAATAAAAAAATAAGATTTTTAAAGTATTTTCCCATGTTTTATTCAAGGAATGAAAGTCAAAACACATTTTGAAATCAATTTTTAAAAAATCGGACTTTTAAGGGTTAAATGCATACTGCGATGCGTCCTTATCTATGAGTAGGTTTAGTTTAGTTATATTAACGTCCCGTTTTGGAGCAACACGAAGGTTATTTTGGGATGGACCTCGCAATTTTGAGCCACGGTCGGATGACGAGGACGGGCTGGCGCCCCCTCTCCAAGCTTCCGCGCCACACCAGCGGGAGGGCGTTTGGTCACTATGCATGGTTTGGCGTGCAGCAGGCCCCATACACGGCGGATCTTCGGTGGAATCGGGTTTCGAGCCTGGAGCCCTCCGGCCCCAGGGCCGGGACCCTACCACTAGGCCACCGCGGCCCCATGAGTAGGGCTCTCGACTCTAAACTTCTAAGGGATGGCGGTTTTCAAAGTCTTTCTGTTTCAAAGTTGTTATGATGAGGTGGTAATTCGCCTAATTTGAATTATCTTTGCACCTTCATTTGTAAGGGATCTAAAGGGAAATGAAAATTTTAACCATCAACCATTTTCACTCCCTTTATTGGGTTCTAAAGACTATAATCGCAGAAGATATGTAGAAATTTTCCGAAAGTCGTGTCATGAGAACCATTACAATGGGTAATATTCCTAAAAAAACTACCTAAAATCTTATTTAATGTAATAATTAGTAATGCTTCATTAAATAAATGGAGATGTCTCTCCACTTTCTCATATATTTCCACAGTAAGGCTGGCATTGAGTTTAGCTTCGTCGTATAGTGAAAAGAATGGAGTGTGCGTTTGGGGGAAGTGGCTCTTCCTTACGACAGAAATTTTGCCCAAATTTAATAGAGATCCGCTGGTTTGATACAAAGATAACGTATCAAATTCAAATCGGCCAGCTTGTTCGATTTTTGAGTGATCATGCTCGCATACACAAAGACAAAACATACACACAGAAATTGTACCAATTGCGACGGATTTGGCCCAAAATTGTATGCAGATAAAATGGATGAAGTTATACAATTAGGAACTGACTCCAATCAACACATTTTGAGATACAACCAGTTTCTTAAATCTTTACAATTCTCACCAACAATTTCCCACCAGAAGTCTGCCTTTTTGAAGCACATATGTATTTTCGCTCTCTTCCGTCCAAGTGGCGAAAGCCTGCCGACAACTGTGTGGTTGACTGAGGATCCTCTATGGTGCAGATTGTTTGTTGAGGATTTTTGGTGGTTTCTGTGTTCCAGAAGATTTGGATCTGCAACCAAGCTGTCGTATCTGTCTCCCAAAAGGACTGGGGTAAGATTCCATGAAACCATTTGTCGTCTGAGTTGAAACTGAAAAGAAAAACTGATAGAAGTAAAAATACCAGAAACAAATCTCAGGCTAACTTGGTTAATATGAATAGGAACGAAGTATGGATTTGGCTGCAAAATAGAAGGAGAATATTGTGAGCACTTCCAATTATTTAAAAAATTACTCAATTATGTTGACACTTTGGAGGCGGGATACATAAAATTACGTTTTTTTAATTAACCAACATCAAAATTTTAATTAAATAATTTGACTAACATACCAGTTCAGATAAATTAGACATGTTAATAGATATCTGCAAAATACGTTCACATTTTCTTTTATGGAATATACATTTTTTTGATCCTGCATCTAATTCGTATCCCGCATACAATGCGCTAAATATGGGATTGAATATTATCTTCAAAACTACTGGAATGAAGTTCCCAAATTATTTATCCGCTAAATTATTGTCGAAACATCACCCCGAAGTTGCTTTTTCTTAGCTCTGCTGTATTTCCAGTTTGGAAAAACATATGAGCATTACTGAACACATTTCATTAAGCCTTGAATTCGTCAGTAAAATTTTTAGTGCAACAAAAACTTTAATTTCATGTTTTTAACATTACTATGTACTGTAATATCGAAAATTAAATAGAAATACAATTTACCAAAGCAAACACAGTAACTAATCAATTTTAAAAAGAATCCGAAAAAAAGTTTCATTTCAATGCATGCTTCAGTAATACTAGATTGACCCCATGTTCGATTTTCGAACATAAAATACTCGAGAAAAACTTGTGCAAATATTTGTAAAAAATGGCTGACACATCTGAATTTCATGAACATTGCTTAATTCCTGCTCTAACTGCATTAAAGATATCATTTTTTACCCCTCCAGTAACCTTAATGTTGGGTTCGTTTGGTTTAAAACTCAAATTTAAACTACCTACCCCAAATGGAAAAATTTACAACAAGAACCAATTAAAAAATCTACTACAATAGGAAATGAATCTTACCTGTTGTATGATAAAATAACTCTTGTACTTTCGATCTCCTTCTTCCCGTAATCTATCAAGGAAACCGAGTAATTACTGAAAGGAGTGCGGAACGAGAGCAATCTTTCTTGCACTACAGCGTTCTCGGAAATTTCCTTGTCATCAGAGGGACTCTCCTTCAGACCATATTCAGCCTTTGGAAGATAAGAAGCAACATTCAATGATCTAATGTGTATGTTAACACTAACATGCTAACTTTTTCGGACTCAAATTAGTATTTGTTACTAAAAAAATAATAACTGAAAAAAAACCCAGCAACTTTGAAATACTTTATGTTCAGAGGCCGCGGTGGCCTAATGGTAAGGTCTCGGCCTCGGAGCCGGAGGGTTACAGGTCAGAAACCCGATTCCACTATCCATCGTGTATTGGACTCTTTGCATGCTAGATCATACGTAGAGGGTCAAACGCCCTTCCGCTGGTATGGTGCGGAAGTTTGGAGAGGGGGTGCTAGCTCAGGTGTCTTCCTCGTCATCTGACTTAACGCCACCCTGAACCCTCGATAC
>BGPR01005116.1:19278-30411 GCA_013235015.1 Araneus ventricosus
GAGTTATCGTGTTCACATGCTCAAGGACGGACAAACTTATCGTTGACGAATTTCGTCTAAAATTTGTTTGAAATCTAAGATTTTAGTACTGCATACTATATTCTATCTTTTTTGTTGATTGCGTTTTTGAGTTATCGTGTTCCCATGCTCACGGACAGACATAATTCCAAAAATGATTTTTTTCGGATTCAGGAAGATCTAAAATTTGAGATTCGTCAAAATCTCGATACCAAATTTTTGGATGGTTACATTACATTCTCTCCTCGTATACGATGAAGTAAAAAATGCATATATTTTGCATATATTCTGTAAGTGCTTTCTAATCCCTCAAATTATTCCATTGTTTCAGTTATTTTTAGATTTTTAAGTTTTTAGTTCTTTTTAATGAACTAACTTTTTCTGGTTTTTCTATTAATCGATTTCGTAGAGCAACTTTGCACAGTGTAATAATAACATTGTCTTGAAAAATTATACTGTTATTATCGTTTTCGTTCTTTTCATATATAAATTGCCCTTCGTCAGATATCTAAGTAACATACTGATGTAGTATTCGACTAATCATAAAAATTTAAGAAATGATAAAATAGCTTTAATGTTTGTAGTATGAAAGGAAGAGTCGAAGCGATATTTCTCTAAAATTGACATATTTAATTCACATCCTACCTTCTCTTTCTTACATAAGAGACTGAATTACAGTGGGGAAAGCATTTCTCTAGAAGAAAGTAATGAAATAAATGAAAAAAAAATCAACCTTTAAATTTTCATTACTGAAGTTAATCTTTGAATTCTGAACATAAAACCATAAATTTAGAAAAAAAATTATGTAATTTAAAAATATATTTCAGAATGAACCAGAAAAATTCCACAGAATGTATTTTATTTTTTTTCAAACGTTAAGAAGTATAAATATATCCATTGAATATGGTGCAACTTCTTATTAATTAATACTTAAGTTTAGTTACGTATTAAATGAAATAGCAACAATTTATTACAGCAAATATTTACTTACCAACTGTGCTATATTTTGTAATCGTTTCCTCGTGTTTCATTTCTCGTGGCCACAAAATTTCTACGTCGTACGATTCGATTTCTCTAGAAAAATAAACAGACATATATTGACATTGGTATATAGTAAAGAGATCATTATAGAAGGGGGAAAATACTTTGAACGTATTAAGAACGTTTGACAAATATGGAGGGTGTCCACACTAATCATGGCCAAATACCTAATTTCTAAATTCCATAATCAGAAGTATATGGCGATATACTTCAGTTAACGATAACCATATACTTCCTATTGGAAAAATGCTTTAAATGACGTAATGAATTAAATTTATGTTGTCTGAATTAATAATTCCATGGCTAAAAAATTACGAAGAAATTTTTATACATATTTTTTGTTGATGATTTTAATAATTTTTCTCTCTATGCTTCGTATACGAAAAAGTAAAAGCAGATACCATTTAGAATTAAAGTATAAATTTCAATAAAGTTTTAAAATTGTATTTTATTGAGTATTAATTTCAATTACAGTTACAGTAAGCGGTGATGGTATCTGTAGCTTTAGTGGTAAATTAAACACACAAAGCTACAGGGTGTCCAACAAAGGACTCCCTCATTTTAAAATTAAATAACTCGGCAACGGAGATCGATAGAAGAACGAAACCAGTGATATGTTTAGTCTGAAAGCCGTAAAAATCTGATACAAAAGTTTCAAAATTAGTTATAAATGTTGCCGACAGGTGGCGCTGCAGGTTGTAATAGCTATTCAGAATCCGATAAGAAATCTATAAACTGTCCTTGGCAAGCACGAAAAATGCCTAATTTGAATCGATTGTGATGTGATTGCAACGATTACTTGCAAATGACAGTTTATAGCTTTCTTCTCGAAATCTGAACTGTGATTACAACGTACAGCGCCACCTATCGGCAACATTTATAACTAATTTTGAAACTTTTGTATCAGATTTTTACGGCTTTCAGACTAAGCATATCACTGGTTTCGTTCTTCTATCGATCTCCGTTGCCGAGTTATTTAATTTTAAAATAAGGGAGTCCTTTGTTGGACACCCTGTATCTAAACAATAATATTTATTTAACAAATATTGGGCGAACATTGGGATAGAGAAATAAAGAAAAAAATTGGGAAAAGAAGAAAAAATGCAATAATTGGTATTGAAGTTTGGTTTGCGTTTGTTTTGTTTCATACTTGTGTGTATGTTGTGTATTTTGTGTTCGTGAGGTTTTTTTTCCTTTTCTTTTTTTGGAGCTGTTCTTGACTGTCTTTGTGTACTTTAATCCCTCTGAAGTGATTTTTTAAAACTTATTTTAACTTTTAATATCCGGTGCTGTGTATTGTGGAATTGTGCTTTATTTTAATGTTCTGATTTATATGAATTTTGGCGTCTTTACTGATTTTGCTCCTAAGCGAGTTACATTTTATATGTTTTAATTGAACTATTAACGATTGTAATATTGTTTTCATTTGTTGTTCATTTGGATTGTTCTCTCCCCACCGGCTCGTGTTCGTCCTCACACCCTTAGGGTAGGCCTGGTCGGTGTGGGTCTCTATCTATCTAAGTAAAATGTAAACATCTCCTCCTCGATTTTTCACTTCACAACTATTTTGGCGATATCAACTCCAGCTGGCGCATGCTCAAAAGTGCCAAGGGTTTCGGAATCCGGGAACATATATTATCATGGAACGTTATGCTACTCATACAACTCCACTGAGTTAATCAAGGCGGCTAGTCTATAAAAATAAAAGCGAAATTCATAAATAGTTTACATGCTTTAGAAATCCAAACTATTGAATAGATTTTATTCAAATTTTGGTCACAAATATTATGAAGAATAGGGGAAGTTTCATGACTATTAATTAGACAGTCATTTTTTACAAACTACCTTTCCATGTATAGAAAAGATTATTTTATCTTTAGTGTTGCCATTTTTATTGAATGAAAATAGTATAGATATTTTAAACCATTTTATTCATTTCCTTCCAAATTGCCACGCACAATGTTTAAATTAGATTTTAACACTGTTGTCTTTAAAAATTATTAGATGTTATTAGAAAAACAATAACGGTCTTTAAAAATCATTACTAACTTATGGAGAAAACAAGATTCTTGGCGGTTGTTAAAAGTCGTTTGGCACAGTCTGCAAATTTTCGAGAAGCTACGGAACTCAAAAATTACTTCGTGTAAATGATATTCTCATTTTATTTGAAAGTTACGTTGTTAAAGATAAGACGATTTTCTTGATTATAATTGTTTACGTGAAAGTATTTATTAAAAATATAATTATTTTTTTGTAAAATAGCTTTTATTTACACGCGCGTTGCCATTCCATCAAGAGCTAATTTTAAATATATTTTTTTACTTTCTCTCATACTATGTTTACACCCCGTAAGCGTGAACAGCTGATTTCACATGTGATAATCTCATAATGTGGTCATAAAACATTGAACCCATTTCAAAAATTAATAAAAAAAACTTACAATGTTAAAACTACGTGTTTGTTTTAAAATGAGAGAGCAAATAAAAAAGTTTTTTTTCACGTTGCGTACCATTACGGCTTTCTAAATTTGCTACAGCGTGAGATATCCATACGCTATGGCTACATATTAGCAGAAGAAGATGCTCGTTTTCTGATTTCCTTTTTCAGTTTTTCTTGAATATCTAAAACAATATTCAGTTTCTACACAATATGTGAATTAAAAAATTAAAGAGCGTAAAATTCCCTACAAATTGATGCTTTTATTTTTCTTTCAATTTTAATAGTTTTGCAGATAATAGCTCTCAAAATTTGGAGATGTCCAATAATTTACGACCACATAGTAACGATGCGTTACCTATCGGAAAAAAAACTTTTTTAGAATGCCCTGTCATTTCAAAAAACCTGTAGTTGTAACATTATTAGTTTTCTTTTATTAATTTTTGAAATAGGTTTAATATTTTAGAACCACCCTGTATTACAAATACTTCAACTTTTTCTAGTACTGAAACATAAGGAACGGTTTGGTCAAGACTACATGACAATTAATTAAATAGTTATTTTTATTAACAAAAGACTTGGCAAACGCTAGGTATATCAGTTGAAATAAAATAAGTATGAAAGAAAACTAAAATGATTTGAAAATACGATTTTACTCATCAGAAGGCTGCAAGAAGGCCTGCCACGTCCAGTAATTTGACTTAGGTAATTTAGAGTGAGACTGCAGTACACAAAACTGCAGTCCTAGAAGAGAGCTTAGCAGGTTATCCTTGCAAGTTGACGTTGTATCTCTTCCCTCACCATTGTCATCATACCAAGTCCCATTCTTCATTAGACAATGCATGTTACTGAAAGAAAGGAAATTAAGAATTAGTCATGTTCATAGTAGTACTTTCAAAAAGTTCTTAGCCTTCTTTAATATTTTCCAAATGTATATGGATTATGCCATTTCCCGCAAAACAACTGAAGAATACCTATGATCGACTAGTCAGAATTAGTTTCATCCAATTCAAATACGTACAGTGCATGCTCGTGATTACAAGCATTCGAATCTTCCCTTCGGAGGGAAGGTCAATTCGTAAGTGCTCTATCACGATAAAACGCCGGTTCACAGATCCCACCTGATGTCAAATCATCACATTTTGGGACTTCCATAACTAGCTTATTCCCCCGATCTCACCCCATGCGACTTTTTCCTTTAAGAATTTGCCTAAAAGGCAACAATTCTCCAGGCTCCGAAGGAGAGCAATGACGAAAACACTGGAGGAAGTGGCATTATCAGGTTTGTAATCAGTGGTATAGTCGAGAAATTAGCAGCGCCGGAACGCTCTAAAAGCATGCCGTTACTCTCTAAAAGCAGTGCCGGGAAGCTGTAACCCGGGTGACAAAATTCGCTCTGTTTTAAGGACATTTTCAGAAATTTTTCTTATTTAATTTTTGAGAGAAAAAAGGTAGTCCGGAACGGCATTTCGGTGCGTTCCGACTCCACTACACCCCTGTTTGTAATCCACATTCACATCGTCTGAACGATTGCAAAAATGCACAGCTGCATAGGGTAGTTACTTCCAAGGAAACACCAAATAAACGGGTTCTGTCTGTTCTCATTTCTCCTTCATAAAATAAGTTCCGGAGCTTTTTGAACGTAGTATATCAAATTATAAGTAGAGATGACTTTTAATTATCATAATATAAATGTCTTCATGCCGCAATGTAAAAACTGATGTCTGAAAAAGTGCATCGGTTCTTGTGCGAGCTTCATAACCCCAATTTAGGGGTCCCCGATGAAAGTCGATTGGTTCTTGTGATACCAAAAAAACCTAATGGGAGAGTGTTTGTGATGCTAAAAACCACATCAAAATGATCGCAAACTGGAACTTTGTGAAGCTTGTGTTTAAAATTGTTTTCAAATGCAAAGCTTATATTCATGCACAGAAATTTAGTCTAATCGTGGCCCAATAGCTAATTTCTAAACCGTTTGAGACAGGTATATACTTCCAGTTGGAAAAATGCTTTGAATGAAAGTAAAGAATTATGTTTTATGTTGTTTGAGTCAATAAATCTACTGCTGAAAAAATTGCGAAGTTTGAATTTTTATACATTTTCCCGTCCTATGAGTTATATTTAGCAAAACATTCTTGCTACACTAATATTTTAAATAAAAAAAGTTATACTCTTCTGTGACTAAAACTGACTGAGTTACGAAGTTTTGATATCGCCATTGTACCGTCCTGCCCTCTTAATTACCCGCTAGCGCATCCCACTAGAGCCGAGACGGAAAACTAAATTCTTTCGCTCGAAACTGTTCTTCCTCCTCCAAGGGAAAAGAAGCGAAGGGAGATTTTGGCGCCAACCGGCAAGTGAAGAATGATGAGTGTCTTCTGACCGGATCCCGGAAAAATGAGAGCGAACTGTCTGCTAAAAAAATGAAATGTTTTACAACTTGCAAATAGTGTACATAATGTATATAGGCTGTGAATCTAGTTAATATTAAATGTTTTAAATTTGAATCGAGCGTCTGGTCATTACACCATTTTACACAATTTTAGAACATTTGAATGGATGTCTCGAGGAAGATCCGCCCATCAACGGGAAGTGCCTATTCGAGGCGGTCGTTCATTGGCTTAAAGTTATGAAATTCGAAGCTTCAGGAAACGTTTAGTCGCAAAAGAGTGGAAATTTTTTTGTTTAAAATGTTAGTGTATAAATATATTTTACTAAATATGACTAATATGAGAGGGGAACTGTAGAAAAATTTAGACTTCTTATTTTCTTCAGCAGTAACTCAAAGAGAATAAAATACAGTTATTTACGCCACTTAAAGCATTTTTCCAGATGGTAGTGTATGCCTACCTCTAACGGTTTAGTAATTAGTTGTTGGGCAAGGTTAGAGTGGATACCCTGTACAATATCTCTTGAAGTATGCATATTTCAAATAAATGCAGCCACTTTCTTTTCTCAGTAAAGCTTTGAAATAGGGCATTCATTTTGGCTCACCATGTAGGAGAACCCCGGGGCGAAACAGAACTACGGGGTAAAACAGAACCCCCTCACTTTTTCGCCCAGTTTGTTGCGCAAATTAGTGGAAACTCCTTGAATTTCTTAACACATCCACTGCACATGACTCAGCTGTCAAAGTCCATGAGAGTTGGTTACTACGAATAGTTTAGAAGATTTCCTAGTTTTTGAACATAATACTATAGTTTCACCGAGTTTTCTTCCTAAGTTAATTTAAATAAGTTATTATTATGTTTGGATAAGCACTGCTTTATCGTCAGTATTGCTCTTTGGACTGTTCATTAATGTACTTGTATTGTAGTTCCTTAGTTTCTGGCCTAGCCTTACAGTAGTTCTCTGTTAACCTCTGTACTTGGGACATAACGGACCGGGGCAAAACTGGACCTAATTCCGTTTTACCCCAGTGAAATTTGCCTATTGCCGGAGTAGAAAGTGCTGACGAAGATGCATTGTGAGTTTTGGCGTTAACTTTACTTTTCCTTCGTTTAATTTTTAATTACCGATATAATGTCTGAAGTAATTTTATTGAGACTTCTGATATTTAATATAACTTATATTATGATGGATAGTCATAAGAAAACAATCTTTTTTTATATTTCTATTTTTTATTTATAAGAATTTTCAAAGAGTACATAAAACCGGGTTCCATTTTGCCCCAGCTCAGGGGCAAAACGGACCATTTGACACAAAGTTCACAAAATCGTGAATAACAATTTATGTACTGATCATAGATTAGTTTTTAAATTCAATTCCAAATAAATAAATTTTATAACGTTGCATTTTCAAACTTCTCTGAGTATTATTTACTATATTACAAACTTCCAAACCTTAAGTATTCCGTTTTGCCCCGGTTCCCCTATGTGTTAAATTATGGAATTTTAGGCTGGCGCCTTACTCAGTAAGGTACGGATACTACCGGCCAGCAGCTGGTCGCCGAAGTGGGCTAGTATTTAATAAAGAAAATTTAAAATCATATTCTGCAAAATATGAATAAATCATTTGAAAAAAGTTTCATTATTTAAACATTATTTCAACTATGCTTGCAAAGAGGCGAAATAAATTTTTGAAATCGATCTTGTTGTTGAGACTGGGGGACTTTGTCAAAGTTTTATTTTACGATACCTTTGAGAAATGAAGGGCGATGGGAGACTGGCGATCAGTGAAGACGTATCTAGGGGTCATGAGCTTCCATATAAAGCAAAAATTAGCGAAGTCGATATACTTGTTGGGGTTGGGGGACTCTGTCAAAATTTCTTTTCCTTAGATAATGTTCTGTGAGATAGTCTTTTTGAGATTTCTCTTGAAAATGGTGGTTGCGTAGAGACGATATCGTGACGTATCATAAGCTTTCATGAAATAAAATATGGCGATATCGGTCCAGTGGTTGGGGCTAGAGGGCTCGTTCTATAGTTTGGCGATATATTTTAAATATATACATTTTCTGGTAAAACTAAGGTTTATGGTACTCAGCCATTCCTGCCCACTTAGGATCGCCAACTTGCTGTTGCCAAGAGAAAGATGGCTTGGCGATGAAAGAACCAAAGTTTGGGTGCGCAGTGAGCTTTTTATTGTTCTCTCGCGCACGCGATGCCTGCGGCATCTGAAAAGGAGAAATATTCCGCACGCAATGCGTGCGGCATCTCAAGTGGGTTCCGGGCAAATTTTTTAAACTTAAAATCATCAGCGGCATCGCTATCAGCAAAGCGGGAAACTAGCAGCTTCGCTTTTTCATTGAATTTTAGGAATTTACGTTTTTTTTAATTCCAAAAAAGAGAAATGCGTAAGTAACATTTCATATTCGAGAAGAATTGCACCGCGAAGAATTTGAAGTCATATTTTCCAACCACGTCAGTCGAAACAAATCCACTATCCAAACTGTCGGCAGCAAGGAATTGACGAGTCAAAGTGGAGAGAAATGACTGGATACCATAAACGTTAGGTTAACCCATTTAAGACCGCTCCGTGTTTTCTTTATCGGAAATGCACCAGATAGTTTTTAAAATCAAATTGGAAATTCGGCACGTGCTGTCATCTACAATTATTATTTTAAAGTAGGCTTTTTTTCCGCTTTCAAAACACCCGAAAAAATTTTTTTTTCTGCAGGTGTTAAAATTCAACTAATATGGAAACAAAAAATTTATTACGAATAATTAAAGTATAAAGAATCAAATAAAAAGATTAAAATAAAACTTTACATACAAAACGTAGAACATATCTTTAATTTCTGATTTTTTAAAGGTATTGTGATGTTTTCCTCTTCCCGCGAGGACACTTCCCCACGAGAAGAGAGTCGACCACTTTTCACTTAGACCGCAAACCTCAAGCCAGCCACACACAGTGGTCATTAAAAGTACATTAGCGAAGGTAGCATCTGCAAACGGAGGACGGGGACAATGCATAGGAATAAATAACTGTCAAACAAGTGCATATGGTTCGATTATCAGGAGATTAGCGGTCTACTTTCATGGGACACCTGCATAGCTCTTGTGGTTAGGAAATCCAGGAACCATCCCACGGTCGGAATTGACCATTGGGGTTCCTGTTCTCCAGTGGAGTGAAAGGAAGGCGGAGCTCCACCCCTTGAGGTAGGGGATAAAAACGGAATGTTGAGTTGGAAACGAGGAGAGCGGTGACGAACCGATTAGGGAGTCTCGAACGAGTTTCAGATTTAGGCAGCGCAGAAAAAAGCTGTGTGATCAGCTCTGATTAAAAGTCCCGAATTAATTCGGACTTTGGCAAAGTTCGCTGAGAATGAGCAATTATTTCCGAAATCTCGGTTCGTCGAATTTCGGGCACTCCTGGTAGTCTCGTGCTAATGCCATCACATTGATAGGAGAAATTTGAGGTCTGCCTTGAATCCTTATCGGACCTGCAATTTGTCTTTACGAAGCCGTTCGAAATACGGTGTTCTTGATCTCTTGTGGAACTCTGACTCGATCGAACTTTTACGTAAAACGAACTTTGAACTCAAATGTACGAACTTTGTATATAATAATTTATTCCAGATTTCTTATGCAAGAAATTCTTATTTAAATCATAGCTGTGAAAATAAAGTACTTAAGTCAGCCAAAGCATTTCATTTATTGGTTTACACTTGGTTGCTCATAGGCCAAGACACCACAATATGCACTACGCTTTGTATGTAAAGTTTTATTGTAATATTTAGCATTAGTTAATTAATATTGATTTCTGAATTTTTTAATGTTGCGTTTTCGCAATGTCAGTCTTTAATGGATTAGCCAATGAAATCAATTTTGAATCAAACATTTATAAGTTTCTTTTTTTTTCGTAACAGAATTTAACCGCTTTAACGAGTACGATTCATGCATAATGAAAAGTTTGTATTACTTACAAAATCTGTAAAATGTTTTTTGATCTCGATGGTCTGCTAAAACTGAGTATTTTTCTCTCTTCACTGTAGTACAACTTTGTTTTCCACTCAGTTGAAGCAAATGCAGATATGTTTGCTTGTACTCCAATCTGTGTTACGGATGGCAAGTCAATCGTCATCCCGTTCAAATAAGTCAAAGCAGCACTGCTTAAAGGAAATAAGTGACACCATTATTATTATAATATAAAATGATAAAAGTAACGAAAGTTTTGACACATAGAGATTTAAACTTATGTAGAAATCAATCTTTGTCTTAAGAAATTGCCGAGAAATTTATATTAGTTTCAACTCGCAAATTTAAATTAATTTTAAAAAAAATTTAATCTTCTACTGAAATTGGTTGTTCTATCCATTTTAAGATGAGAGATTTCTACTTAGGTTAATTTAGATATAACGTCGGATATATAATATAAATGTCCAGACATGTCTGTAACGCATTCAACAATGGAAGATAAACTCACAATTAAATATTTGTTTTAACAATGAAAACGGCTTGAATTGCGTTTCTACAATGAAAAGTATTGTTGTAAATTAAGCGAAGAAATATTTTTATATGTAACGCTGGGCGAAAGCTTAAAATACTCCTTCCCTTTTTGTTTGCGTCGTTATTGAACGAGCAAATCGGTTGATTGTATAAGAATATTATCTCAGCTTTCAACGGTTAAAAAGAAACACGCAATTGAATATTTTTCTTAACAATGAAAACGGTTTGAATTGCGTTTTAACAACGAAAAGTATCGTTGTAATTTCTGCGAAGAAGTATTTTTAAATATAAAGCTTTGTCGCATCTTAAAATAATCTCGCCAATTTTTCTTCCGTCATTATTGAACGAACCAATCGGATGATTGTATGAGAATATTACCTCAGCTTTCAGCAATTTAGACAATGAAACAGGATTGAATTGCGTTTCACAATGAAAAGTATATTTTTAAATTATGTGAAGTAATATATAACGCTTTTCTGGAGCTTAAAATAGCTACGCCCATTTTGTTTGCGTCATTATGCATCGAGCATTATTCAAAGAGACATAAGAATATTTCCCCAGCTTTTAACAATTAAAAAGAAACACACAATTAAATATTTGTTTAGCAATGAAAACGGATTGAATTTTGTGTCCGGGCAATTAATTATGCGTGGCACGAAAGGACATTTATTTCTTTCTCCCTGTTGTCAACGATCAGTTTGTTTAAAATGCCCTTTCCTCCGCTAATCGGCTGAGCTAATCGCTCACG
>BGPR01005116.1:40316-50392 GCA_013235015.1 Araneus ventricosus
TCTTTCCGACCGGGCGTGACGTCACATAAAATCCTCTAGAACAGCCTCTATATCTCAATTCTTAACATAGATAGGACGATAATTCTTGTATTTTCCATAACCTTCATTTTATCGCCCTCTTTTCTTCCATAAGACTAACAAAAAAGGAAAGTGGTATTTTCAGACCCGTAACAATATGTTTTAAACAAAAAGACTTACCAATAAAATCTGAAACTCTGCTGAAAAAGGTCTTGGACTCTGGTTTATGTTTTCTGTACATTTCTTCAAGTTTCTTAATATTGTTGAGGATAGTTTCGGAATAACTATTCTCTTGAGGAGGTTTCGAACGAGTCCCAAATTGTTTCAGAACCTCTTGTATAGTTTTGAATAGTTTTTCAGACGACTGAAGTTGAGCCAGGATATCTTTTTCAACCTTTTGTAGTAAAGTAGCCAAAGTCTCAAATTCTAATGAAAGAATAAAAACAAGTAAATAAATTATAGAAAAATGTCAGTAGCAAGCACTTTACAGTTCAACATAAAATTTAAAATGAAATTCTAATTGAAAGTTACTATAGTTCTTAGAGGTTTCAGGAATTTTCTCGACTGGTGGTATTGACAAAACATCAAGAATTTTCTCCCCCGACTTTCTTGCATATTTACACAATATGGAGAGTTTTGTGTTAAGATTCGCCATAAAATGAAGAGATTTTGATAGAAATTTTAGATCCTTTCTCTTAGACTGGCTGAGTCCAAAATTTGATACAGATCTACAATTCTCATATTAAGACAACATTCTAAATTCCATTCATCTAGCTCTTTGCGTTTTTCAGTTATCGTATTCGTATGCATATAGGCGTAAAGCCAGGGTGTCAACCTTTTAATGGATTTAATCCAAAATTTGATACAGATAAAAAAAAATTGATGAATAAATCATGTGCCAAATAACACCCATCTAGTTCGTTTAGTTCTTGAATTATCATATTCACAAACGCAGGGGTAGACAGGCAGAGATTCTTCCCTTTGATAGATTCCATTCAAAATTTTATTTAATCTGCAATTTTAATTTAAGAACCAAGTATCAAATTTCATTTGTCTAGCTCGTTCAATTTTTGAATCCCTCATTATAAGAGTATATGATACTGCAATTCAAAAAACAGTTCAAGAACTTTCTTAAGTAATCTACTTATATATCTTTCATAATATTAAATAATTTACGTATACGTTCTACGTAATCTGTTAAGAACGTCCTTAAATAATCCAATTAAAATCATTAATAATCTACGTATACGTTCTACTCAAACTACTGCGAGCTCTCTTAAATAATCTACTTAAATATCTTAAATAATCTTAATCTACTACGAGCTTAAATACTCTAACATCCATATAAAGCTGTTAATAAATGAAATATTCAAAAAGGGATCAATGAAATTCCAATGAAAACTCTGTCAAACATGATTTATGATTGAATGATTACGATTTGAGTTGCTGGCCTTTAAATTCTGTGATAAGAAATTCACAAATTATTGTTTTAAGTCGTTAAATTCTAAAAGAATCACACGATATGTTATTAAAAATTAACTCACTGATAGAACTCTGATCTCCGAATCCAAATATATGACCGAGTTTACGAATCACTTGGAGAAGGATAGTATCATTCCACTTGCGGTCATTTGAATTCAATATTTTAAAGCCAGACAGGCTCAGTTCTTGAAGAATGCGAGAAAGATCTATGGAAGGCAAACTGCTTTCTGTCGTAGATTTCGCTTCAGCTTCGTGTATTATTCGGTTCAGCGATAACTCTTCTGTCTTCAAGAGTTCGTGCATCACTGTGGCAAATCTGAAAACGAAAAAAATGTGAAATTCTTAGAAAACAAAACAGCATGCATTTCTATTTTCACTCTACATGAAGATGTGCTAGAGAGATGCTTATTAGTAATGCAGATTGCAGACATTCCGATACACAAGAAAATCATATTTATGAATTTCGTTATGCAGAATTAAATTAATTTATGTTCTTAAAACTTCATCATAGATATTTTTTACTGAAATTCTTACCTTTTTTCCATAATCTTCAAGTTTTTATTTGAAAATAAAGTTTTCAGACTCTTCGCAATATGAGATTTTAGTTGTATGTTTTCTTCTGTTTTCAGAATAGTCACCAATATCTTTCCAAGTTCGTCATTTTGTGGAATTCGAATAATTTGATCGTAGGCTATAATTCTCAGATTTGTATATAAAGTGTAGTTCAGTAAAATACGTGAAAATTCTTCGTAAATTTCTTTGCCAGATGTTTCATCATGGTAAGGATTGATAGCCTGAAGTACCTTCAAAATACAAAAAAGTCTATAATTTATCTACACTTTATATTTAAAAAAAAATCCTAAATATATTATGTTTTCATTAAACGTATTATGTACAACTTATTTCAAATCATAAACATATATATTTGGTAAAATTTGCTTTGGTATTTATCCAACTTTAAACATATGTGCTTTGTATAATTCCTTTCGAAATTTATCCAGCTTTAATGCGATGCTCCTGGAATTTCAAAATTGTTTATTTTTTAAAATTTTAAGATAAATTTGCAAATGTTAAAAAGGTTTCAGTTTCCCTGCCATAGATGGCAGCCCGATTCATTTATGAATGGTGAAACAATTTTTTCGATATCATTCCTTTCGGAATTTTCTCAACTTTAACGTGATGGAATTTCAAATTGCTCTTGGAATTTCAAAACTGTTTTATGTTTTAAAATTTTAAACTAAACTAGCTGCATGGCCCGGCGTTGCACGGGCAATCTTGAATAATGGGATATTCCCGGACGGAGAGAAGTGAGATCACGTGAGGCCTTCGGATCCATATTTTCATATGCCCGGCTCCGTTTTTTTTTCAACAAATATTGTCACTTACTTTCCCCAACAAATGTAAAAATTCTTTCAAATCTAGTCTTTTTATTACTAATTTTCATATGCCCGCCTCCGGTTTATTTTTTTTACACATATTGTCGCTGACGTAAACGTTACGTTTCCCCCAAAACGTAAAAAATCCTTTGAATCCTATACTGTTTAATTAAAATTTTTAAATCCAACCTTTTAATTACCTTATAGCTAATAACCCAGCATTTCTCGGAATCCATATTTTTCATATTCCCGCCTCTGTTTTTTTCCCCTACAAATATTGTTACTAAGCTTCCCCAACAAACGTAAATCTGTTTGGAATCCTCTCTTGTTGGATTAAAACTTTCAGTTCTAGCCTTTTTACTACCTTAAAGCAGTTTGGTTTGAATGAAAACGCGAGAATTCTTATGCTTATAAATTAAAACAGATTAGCATGATATTTGTTGTGCAAAAGAAAAAACAAAACGAATAATAATGAAAAAAAAACGGATAAAAATGAATAAATATTTTCCCCCAACAAACGTAAATGTTGCGAAACACCCTACGACAAAAAGAAAGAAAGAAAAATGCAGGAAAACGATTTTTTTCAATTGTTAATAAATCCAAACACAGAATAACACAGAAACTCGCTCAAAAAAAATTACCAACTTCCGTTAAATAAATAAAAAAAAAATGCAACACCGGATGCGAGAAATAATAGTAGGGAAAAAAAGAATCCGTCGTGAATGAATTCACCATTCTGCCAATAGATGACAGCACGTCAATTCAATCATTTTGACGTTTTTAATTAATATCTTTTTAACTAATTGTAATTTCGGATTTTAAATGGCCGAAATGGATTCCTTGGATTATTCCCCATCTTTTGGTACCTTCCGCGTGCTTCTCCGTTCAGCGGTTCGTGAGGAGATAGCCGGACATACATACATACATACATACGTTTGTTTACCTTCGAATTTTAATAGGATAGATTAGCAAATTTGAGGCAGATTTCAGTTTCGCTACTATAGATGGCAACACGATACATTTACGAATAGTGAATGAATTTCTTCGGTATTACTCCTTTCGGAATTTTTCCAACTTTAAAAGTGATGCTCTTGGAATTTCAAAATTGCTTTATGCTTTAAAATTCCAAGTAAATTTGAAAATTTAAAAAAAAAGCTTTCAGTTTTCCTTTCATAGACGATACATTTATGAGCAGCATCGAAAAGGCATAGTTATTAATTCCATTTCTTTTGTTCTTTATCCACGTAGCACATAATATTGTCTAATATCATAAAATTCGACAAAGTAATATTGTACAATATTTTTCCCAATATTGAAACAGTGTAAAACGTAAGACTTTTTCAATATTGTACAATGTTTTTTCCATAATATTGGATAATGTCATATAATACTGTATAATATTATACCATATTAAATAATATTGTACTATACTGAATAATATTATATAATATTGCATAATATAACAATATACTGAATATTTTAAAAATGCATTTTAGATGCAAAGAAAAATATTAATCACTTAATTCCTAAGTACTGAACTTCAGGGTAACACTTTGTTATGTTTGAATACCTCTACTTACAGCGAGCTTCGAACCCGGCACCTTACCACTGAACCAACGAGACTTGCACCAGAAAGCGTAAATGATGATAATAAAATGTGGTTACAGAGTTCGGATCTATGAAATTTTATGCACATTTCAATTAATACTGAAAAATAATTTTTAATTAAAATTATCTTTTAGCGTTACAATTTCGAGCTTAAAATGAAATTTAAAATAAAAAAGTAAGCAATTTTAGCTCTTATATCTAAGTTTGCTAATTTAATAAATTAAGGCAATAATGTTTAAAAGTAATTATAACAATTTGTTTGAAAGGTTTTAAAATAATTTTGAAATTTATTTATTCCTTTTTCAATGTATTACGAGACGCCTTTAACATTTATAATTATAGTATTGATTGAAAATTAAATACAAGATTCGCTACAATAAATCACGTGCATATTTTTACGCTGAGAACAACACTCAAATTTTTTCACAGAACAATAGATAATCCATATGTGAGAGTTTTTTATGGTTAACTCCCTTAGTTGAATCCGGCCCTCTTTTTATATACAATAAAACGAAATGATTGTGTAAACACTATTATTCAAATGAACATTTTGTAAAATATTTTTTCGGACTTATGATTCAACGCAGTATAATACTGATAAATGCAGTGTTACAGTATGATCATGCTGCCATCTGGCAACTGTAAGAATAACTTCACCTTAAAATACTGATAAATGTCGAAATTAAAATATTGTATGCATTGTTTTGTATAGTATGATATAATATTCAGAATCTTAAAGAATAATTGTTCCAGTGGAGTTTTTTGAAATAGAACCTCCAATCGAGTGATATCCCGAGTTAAAATGAACATTTATATAAGAAAAACATTGTTTTCATATTATTTGTGAAATTTAGTATCTCGGGAATACAGATACATACAATACAATACTTTGTTACGATATTCGGTGTTCATAATATTGTATAACATTGTGCAAATATTATATAATATTTATGAGCTACTAGGGTAGACTTCTCATAATTTCTATTTTGTATTTTGTGAAGCAATTTGAGTCATTGGCCGTAAACACATCAGCATATTTTTAATTTTAATATCAGCAGAATATGAAAAGAGGAAAGACGACTCTAAACGGTAATTTAAAACATACCTCTGAGGTGAGAATCTTAATATCATCTGGGACATAAGGTTTCGATAAACATTCCATTAGCTCTTTATAGCCTTCAGGTGAAAGAAATGCGTAAGCATCACCCATGTTTTTAATAATCTGAAAAAATAAAGAATATCATATCTATCTTAAATACGATAATTATAGTGCAGTCAGGCAGGGGTGGCGCTAGTGTGTGTGGGGTGGGGGACCGAGGAGATTATAGCCCCTCCGTCGGGGAAAAATTTTGTACTCCGTTCATGCAACGGGCTATTCAACCAGTAGATAAATAAAGACCTGGAGAAAATTTGAGAAGGTCATCATTATGCCCATCCCCATGTACAGCAAGTCGTGCTCTTATCGGGGAGACCATGCCCTCGAGTCGAGCAGATCGTGCTCCTGCGTCGGGCGGACTCTAACACCACTCCTGCAGTCAGGAGGGAAACAAATAAAATCTCCTTAAATATACAATTTTTGGTTCGAAACATCTCCAGTATGATAATGCTTTAGTCTTGATTTGTCTATCTTGTCTTTGTTTGGCTTGACTGCATCAGCTGTTGCATTCTGTGCATAACTACTTTTATATCACGCAGTTTACAGAGAGAATGCCAGGCTAAAAATATCATTATGTTAATAAAAGCAGAAGTGAGAAGGCTGCTTTGGAATTAAGGTATGTGCCTACCTTCGGAGCACTTTTTTTGAAAAAAAGGAAATTTTTATTCAACACTTATGTTTTCAGTTATAATGGTGTATAAAACTGTTAATTCAAATGCAATTTTAATGAACAAATTTTTTATTTTCCAAATTTTTACCATTTTTTGTCAAAATTTAGTAAAAATTGACGTTTACGCCAAACTTCCTATAACAAATTCTAATGCATGTATTTCCCTTTTTCTTTCAATAATATATTTGGTATACATTTACCTGTGTTATGAAGCAGAATATTTAGAGTACCTCTTAAAGTTACTGAGATATACCAAAGTTTGTGTACGCAACAGCTTTTTACAAAAAAAACTATCACTTTTTCAAATGAAAACAGCTCTAAAATAAATAATTATGCACTTTAAGCTATATTTGAGGTTCATAATATAACTAGAGATGTATAGAACACTGTGATTAAATTTTATTTGAATATCTTAAAAATTTTTAAGAAATGAGATTTTTCGTAATCCAAAAAAATGAAAATAGCTATTTTCCAGAAAACGCAAATGAAGATTTTAAAGTCGCACAAAAAATTATATACATATTTTAACAACTTAAAATTCACAGTTTTTCTAAGTTAACTTCAGCCTTCTTTGACTTAAATTTAAATGTATATGAATTAAAAATTAACTTTAAATTTTTCTCTTGATAATTTTGTTTTTGGTTCGACTTGTCGCTTCGATTTCTTAATTTTCTCAATATCAATTTCTATATAGTTTTTTTTAATAATTTCTGGTTCAAGTTTGACATTAAGATGGTTAAATAGAGTCATCAGCCTTATATCGCCTGAATTGAATAATTAAACTGCTATTTTACTACCTAATAACAGTGTTTGGAGTGAGCGAAATTTTCTTTAGGTAAAATATCCCGTAACTAGAGAAACAGTTGCCAGATACGCCTAGAACAATAATAAAAAATAAATAAAACTTAAATCTATATTTAAAAAGTAAATTGTACATTCATATTGTCTAAGAGTAAAGAAATAGCTGTTTAGATGTGTTTTTTGCATTTCTATGGCTTAGTTTCGGTTTCGAAAATTTCACTTCTGGTTCATAATTTAGGCAATAACTTTGCTTCTAACTATCGAAGAAACTAAAGTAAACCATTTTTGGAATCCTAAATGTATGGGCTTTAATACAAAGAAATAAATAAAAAAAATCGAAAATTTTCATAAAAACGTCGATTTTAGGGTAGGCACATACCTTAATAGCCTAAGAAAGCATTCTTTCTTACTTTCTCGCATACAAAGTATATATACAAAGTATATAAAGAGAAAGTATTGTAATCGTCAAAAAATTCAAAATTCCACGTTTTAGACCTACCTGAGTCCGAAAAACACAATTTTGGAATTATGTCTGTCTCTCTGTGAACACGATAACTCGAAAACTATTAGAGATAAAGGGATGAAATTTGGTATGTGGTTTTTACACATAATTTGTTAAGTTTCTATCAAATTTTGGACAAAATCCGTCCGCGAGAAGTCTGTCTATCAGTGTTCATGTGAACACGATAACTTAAAAACTTAAATAGCTAGGTGAATAAAATTTGGTACACAGTTTTATCATCAGGAATGTAGGTTCGTATCAAATTTTGGACCAAAGCCGTCAAAGAGTTGACTGTCTGTCGGTCTGTATAATCGCATGGTTGCTAGCACGATAACTTCTAAACCCTATGACTTAGAAAAATAAAAATTGATATGAGGTCTGCTAACATGAGTTGTAGATCCGTGCCCAATTTTCGTTTCAATCGGTTGAAAACCAGCGGTAGTGGCCTCCCCGAAACTTTCTCGCATACGACCAGTAATGTGGGGTGGGTAGGTGAATATTCTTGGGGTATTTACCCAAGGCCTGGTTATTTTGAGAAAAAAAATTATGTATAGTGATTTACAATGAAACATATCAAATTCATGAATTCCTGAAACTTAATATTTTGCAAAAAGAATTGCGTATGTTCTCAATTTAGGTACCAGAACTTTATTTAACGTTTTTGACTACGAAATCTTACTACTGATATCACGCAAGATTTCACCATACCTTCCATCTGGAGAAAGTCAGAACGAACTTTCGATTAAGGGGTTGCCATAATTTCCGAAATGCGGCTCGCTACAATTTCCTTCGTAGACCGCCAAGGTCAAACGCCAACCTACTAACTTAAGTAAAATAAGCAAAACGCTCGCCAACACACAGTCCACATATCAAATTTCATCTCCGTAGCTCTAATAGTTTTCGTGTTCACAGCCACACAGCCAGACATAATTTCAAAATTATGTTTGACCAGGGAGGTCTAAAACGTGGAGATTCGTCGAAATCTCGAGTTCGAATTTTTTGACGATTACAATACTTTCTCTTTGTATACTTCGTATACGAGAAAATAAAAAGGGTTTCAAATTGCATACTCGGTTTCTTCGCCATTCTAAGACGCCAAAAAAAAAAAAAAAAAAAGAGATTCGCGAGTTTTCCCCGCATGTGCAAGGAATTGGAATTTGTTTCTGACGAATGGTGCATTTTTTCTCCACCCGTGTTAGGCCTGAGATAAGAAAGTTTTAGGGAGGCCGCTCCCGCTGATTTAAATCATAACTTTATCATTCGCAGAAGCACGCAAGTGAAAGATCTGAGGGTCCAATGAAATTGGTTTGAATTTTATTACAACAATAAAAAGCATCGATGCAAATTAAATTTAAAATTAATTTTGCAAAAATTTTTGAAGTTAAAGAAGAAATCTTGCAGAAATAAAATCTGGATATTTAAAATCGATTCGTGTAATTTTGATAATATGCTCCGAAACAATTGCGGAAAAAACATTAATTTTTCGATTAATTTTTAATTAATTAAAAATCTGATATAAATTTTGAAAAACTCTTTCTTAGTTAGCATTTACTACCCAAGAAGTAACTACGTGCCAAATTTTGTTTCTCTAAGTCTAACAATCTGCCTTGTAGAGAGTTGCATTATGTTCATAACATGCACGGTTACATCTCGCAATTTACAGAAAGTCTGCCAACCTAAAAGTATTATCATATTAAAATAATATTACCAGAAAGCTTGCGCGTTCTTCCCTTGTCTTTCTAAGTTTCATCCACATAAATCAGCAAAATAAAATAATCTTTGTAAATGTAACGAAATTTTGTTTATTTTCAATCTCTAAAAAAAAAGATCTGGTGCAGAAAAAATACCTCTTTTATATGGTCGACTTTCTTTAAAATATTACTCGGATTAAATGACTCACTTTAAAATATGACTCGAGAGATATCGAATAAACACCACTCCATTGTACATTCTCTATGGGGGAAAACAATGAGATAGTTCCCTAGCCCCAACCAGTTTACCGATTTCTAAATTTTTATTTTATATGAAAGATCATGACGTCTAGATATGTCATCAATGGCGCCAGCTCCCCACCACCCTCCATTTTCGAGATAGATTGCAAAAAAACAACTCTGGCAGAGTCTGTCAGACACTTCAACCGCCATTTCTTTTAGTTGCAAGCACAGTCACAGGCTGTTAATATAACGAACGAACAGCTGGTCACAGAAGGCGGCTAGTTATGATAAAAAATTGCTGTCTATTTCTTTAGTTTCAATACATTTAAAAGTATACTTTTAAATATAATTTATAATAATACTTTTCACTGGCTTAGTTATGGCGTTTATACGCACGCGCAGTGCAATGATATTAAATGCATATTTTGTATGCACGTTATCTAATGAACAGTAGATTTTTAAAAACGACATAAAGACTTGTATGCACGTTATCTAATGAACAGTAGATTTTTAAAAACGACATAAAGAC